>LNAC01000098.1:4114406-4148446 GCA_002007465.1 Ailurus styani | reverse complement strand
GTGTTGTGAAAGGTGTAAGCCTGATGATTCACAGACCTGTACCCCTGGGGCAAATAATAATAATAAAAAAAGAAGGACCGAGGTCGGACTGGGAAAGCCTATGACCCTGCAGCTTTGGGGGGGGGGCGGACTTTGACCCGGCCAGCTGGGGGAGGGGAGGCGCCCTGTTGGTTCTGGCTGCTGCAGGGAGGCGGGGAGGCGGGGGTCTCTCCCTAACTTGAAAGGTCTCCTCCCCTGACTGCCGGGTGACCCCTCTCGTGGGAACCTGAGTGGAAGAGGAGGAGGGTGCTGTGCTTGGCCAGATGGCTCTCTTCCACACCTCTTATTTCCGAAGCTTTCAGGGCAGGAGAGCCATGGAAGAGCGGGTTTTAACACTTAAGACACCTTCCTGAACCCTTTAGCTGGCAGACGGGCCTCTGAGGGGCCCAGAAAGGGGGGTCGGAAGGCCACATCCATTAGGAGGAGCCGCGTTAGCCAAGCTGGTCGCGTGCCCGTGGCTCCCAGTAGTCCTGGGGTCCCGCTGTGCGCTTTCTCGTTTCCTGGCCTTCCTGGATGGACTTCTCTGCATGTTCCAGCATCGATATTTGTGGGCTTGACTTGCCCCCTGGGCCCCGAGGATGGAGCCTGTGGTTTTTAATCTGTTGGTTCTTTCCAAAGATCCGGGCGCTCCCTCTCTTGTTCCGACAAGGGTTCCTTTGAGCCTGTGATGATTTTCGCCTCCCAGGGGTGGGTGGAGCATAGCCCTTCTACTCCGGGAGCAATGGAACGCCAGCTAGGAGACTGCCCCGTGTCCCCATCGCCGCTCATTAGCACAAGCAGCGGCCAACTCCCTGGGTCCCCTCATGCCACTCAATGGCCTGCTTTGTAGAAAAGGTCTGATCTTAGTTCAAAGTTGCAGGGAGAGTATGCGGCCCAGGGCCCGGGTTCTACACTGACCCTCTGGTCATGCCCTTGCCTCATCTCCTTAGGATGCCACCTGCTATTCCTTTCCTACTGATGGATTCTTCCCTTGTTCCTAAAACATTCCTAGAGGAAACTCAACTGTCTCCCTCAGAAATGCCTTTTTGTCATGTCTCAGAGCTCTTCAAAGTGAAGGATTTTTTTTTCCTTTTTAAGATCGCACAGCTGGAAGGGACCATGAGGGAATCCGGTGCAACCCCCTCCTTTTGCAAATGGGGAAACCGAGGCTCGGAGAGGGGTAAGCTGGCCCACATTTGCACGACCAGCTCAGGAAAGAGCTGGAGCTGGAACGCTAGGTCTCCCAACCCCCAGCCCCCCACTTCCAGCCCGCTCCCTCTGTCTGGCGCTGGGCTCCAGCTCCAGGCCTGGCTGGAGGGACTGGGAAGGGTAGGGGGGGGGCTACCCTCCTCATGGGGAATCCTTCCAGGGCTCGAATCAGATCAAACTGTGTAAAATCGCTAACACTGTCATGGCTCTAAGAATTCTCCATGCTTCCATCTAAGAACTTTCCATGCTTGACCTTTAAGGATTCATCCTGCTAAGAATTCTCCCAGGGGCTCTTCGACAAGGATTGGGTACTCCTAAGCTGAGGGCCCCGGGGCCCTGGTGAGTATGTCATGTGATGGGCGGCCGAGCTGGGGAGCATGTGAGTGAACAAACCACTTGGCTGGGTGGCTCTTGGGAAGGACAGGGATAGAGGAGACCTAGCTGGAAATCGGGGTTGGGGTCAGGGGCATCAGCATGCAGAGGCTGGTTTTCTAGGCTGCTCCCCATGGCTCCTGACCTCTCCGTGCTGGGGCGGAGGAACTCAGGCAGAAATGAAAAGAATGGCGCATGCAGCCCTCCGAGAGGCATGAGAGGGTCATGTGCTATTTCTGTGCTTACAGGAATAGTTGTGGGCCAAAGGGATGTGGGGAGGGCGGCAGAAGGCTGTCTATTTCCCTAACACGGGGAGCAGGGCAGGAGCCCAGCACCCCTGTGACAATTCATCAGCAGTGCCTCTGTCCCAATGGGCATTAATGCTACTGCTGAGGGTCTTGGTGGCGCCATGGGCATGAATGCTGGGCGTGATGCTCACAGTTTTCCAAAGACAGGTGCAAAGACCCAGAACATTATACGATCATCTCCAAGCTGAGAGACACAAAACTACCACCCCGAAGTGGATCCCCCGGGCTTACCCTCAAATCCAGCTCTCTCTTTTTTTGAAAGAGAAAGGAGAGTAATTAGTCTTTCTTGAGTTCTTTCAACACATGACCCCCACCCCACACAAAAAACGTCCAGAAAATAAATCTCTGGATGTAGAGAGGCCAAGAATAAGCTGCATTGCTTGTCCCTTTCAATGCACTACAACTAGTAATAACAACAAAGAATATGACTGACTTAGACATTCTTTGTGGTTCTTTAATACCAGGGAAAAATAAGCCTGGGAAAAATGATGGGGGGGGGGTTGCAGGCACCCACGTGTGTGGAAGCACGCCGGCACACCTATTGTGTACTCCTCAGAGCCCCGTGGTGTCTTGGCAATAGCAAAGGCAAAATGCATACCCCACTTGAAACCAGCTCGATGGAAATTGCTGGAGAACAATGGCTCGCTATCTGGGCACGCAGACCTGCAGCCACGTCCAGAGTGGAAATGCAGTCCTAATCAATAGTGGAGCCCTGATATGAAATTTCTTCTCCATTTGCAGGTCTCCGGATTCAGATCGGAGTAGATACCCATCTGTGACATACCTGTGAACCTGGGGTTCAAGGCCACCTATCTGGTCCAGGGAGCCCTGGAGTCGGGGTATGGGGACACTTGTTCAGTAGACTGAGGGATGGGGAGTGGCAGGGAGAGTGGGATGTATGCACGGATGGATGGATGGAGGGCTGAAGGAAAGTGGGTGAGCAGGAAAGAAAACGCTCCGAGATACAGAAAACGCAGTCCGGTGGGGATGGGGACAGCCATGCCAAATGTTTACAAAACTGAAGGCGATTATGAGGCAGGGCACGTTGATGGTGTCTGCAGGGCCTCAGGGGCGTGAAGACAGAGGGTGGAGGCAAGCCTGCTAAGCAAGGCCTAGGACCAGGGAGCTAATAATCTTTTAGGGGCGTCTCAGGGCTGGGGAACAACTGCTGGAGAAGCAGCAGGGGCTGGATTAGGAAGGAGCGGTCCCTCTCCTCTGGAACTGTGGGGCCGGGTTGAAAAGGATGATAACGAGGCGTGTTTGCAGTGGTGGTGGTGGAGATGGGAGGCTCGGCAGGTAGGCTTTCCACGTGGCACACACAGTAGGCGCTCAATAAATGCCTGTACAAATTTATGAATACATTGCAGTCGACACAAAAGTACCGGCTCTGCACTGGTAGCTATAACGTAACGGGAGCTATTCCAGAGAGTTATGGTGGTGATAAAATCAGCCGGGGCTGCTGACAGGCTCAGAGGAGCTGGGGCTCCGAGGTTTGGGGTGTATGTGGTGAGGAGGAAATAAGCCGGGCCAGAGAGGACTGCAGTGGCTAAGGAGCCGAACGTCCAGATGAACAGTAGGAAAAGAGGTAAGGAAGGAAGCATGGGGGGGGGGGCTAACCTCCTGGAACCTAGCTCTCCAGACAAATGCAAAACAAAGGTAAATCCTGGTAAGGAAGGACCCCCGTGCTCTCTGCCATGCAGCTCACGTCTTGCCCTGCTGCGTGGTGGTCTTGGACCAGCACGGTGGACTGGAGGAAGGCTTTCGTACAACCTTACTGTGTCTTGCAAGTGCAGCTAACATTTACGGAGTTCTTAATATGCCCCAGTTGAGGGCGGAATGTGTATCCCTCTAAAATTGATATGTTGAAACTCTCACTCCCGGTGTGATGGTACTTGGAGATGGGGCCTTTGGCAGGTAATTAAGTTCAGGTGAGCTCATGGCGGGGTTGCGGGTGGGGGGGGGACCGTCAAGATGGGATTTATGTTCTTACCAGAAAGGGAAGAGACTAGAACTTCCTCTTTTTTTTTTGCTGTGGAAGGTCAGAGAGAGAAGGAGGCCATTTACACTCCGGGAAGACAGCTCTCACCTGAACCTGACTTTGCTAGCTCCTTGATCTTGGACATCCGGTTTCCAGAACTGTGAGAAATACACGTCTGTTGTTTAAGCCCTGGGTCTGCGGTATTTTGTTGTAGCAGGCTGAGCTGACGTGCACTGACTCTGTGTTTTGTACACTAGTCCTATGTGCCTAGGATGTGGGTACTATGAATAATAGCCATTCTACAGATGAGGCAATAGAGACTCAGAGAGGCCATGAGCTAACCTGTGGAGAGCCGGGAACTGAACACAGGCAGACCAGGCCCCTCCCCAGAACTGTGCCTTCAAGTGGGGCAAGGGTGCTGCGGCTCCTCTCGGTATGCAAAGGCCATTGGGGCCTAGCCCACCATGCTATAGGAGCTTCCAGGTCTGATTCTGGAAGGTGTGAAGCCAGAGTGTGTGGGCTGCGGAGACATATACCCTGGGGTCCAGATTCCAGCTTTGCTTCTTATGATCCGTGCAGCCTCAGGGTCCACACATGTGTAATTCCTGTGGAGCAGATTAGGGGAAATGTGTACATAGAACGTTGTGTGCATGGTGTGACACATAGTAGGTCTTCTATGAAAAGTGTACACTCCGTCAGTACTGGTTCACATCCTAAGCAATGTCACCTGATAGAATCAGCCAGTTCCTATAGTCCCAGCACCTGCTTTCTCTTTCTCTGGTTTTAGATCCTTGGAGTATCCTTGGAGCTAATACTGGGTAAGCCTCTTATCAACTCCTGGGGTAGATTTCTCCTTGTTCACCAGACACAGCCCAGTGATTAACCTCAAATGGACATTAAGCTCTTAATTCTTAAGTTGCTGGCTGAATCGGCTGGGTGTCTGCCTTCCAGGTGGAGGAAGACTCACGAACAATGGCTTGGAGGGTGCTGGGGCATACAGTGCAAAATGGGGTCTGCAGAGGGATGCAGGAGCATTTGTAGCCCACCTTAAGAAGCATGAGTTCGATCCTACAGGTGACAGAAGCCTCTGAGGGTGTTATATAGGCAGGCAATGGGGTCCCGTTAGGGAGCTCATGCCAGTAACTGTAAAGGATGGAATGGAGGAGAGCAAGATGAGAAGCCAGAGGTTTTTAGGAAGCTGCAGTGAGGACCCGAGGCTGTCTGGCCCTCTTCTACTTCCAGGACTCATCTTCTACCTCTCCTGCTCCTACCTCTCTTTCCCCTTATACCTCAGACTCTCTAAGGGACACCAGCCTGCAGCCTCCCTGCTGCCGCCTCCACCCGACCCTTCCCAGAAAAGGCTTTTCTAAGCCCTGTGCAATAAATAAAACCCTGACGCCATCATTCTCCATCCTCTGATCCAGCTTTCTTATTCTCTTCCTTTGCAGTTATTGCTACATGACATATTTATTCATTCATTTATCATTTGTGTCACCCCGCTGAAATGTAAGCCACCCCAGGCTTTTCTCCGCTCTCTTCCCAGAGCTAGACACTCAAATATGCATTGAATGAATGAATGCATCAGGGTGATAACATTGCAGGCACAACCCAATCTGCAATGAGCAGCAAGGTAGTTCAGGGCATGATTCAGCTCTGCATACCCACATTCAGTAAACACTTGATTTTTAGTGGTGAGCACTGAACACCAGTCTCCTTTGTGGGGGAGGGTGGCTCATCGTTAGAAATAAATCTCCCAGGAGTCTTTTGGCGGGTACCGTTTGTAGAGACAGCCCTGCAGAGGTAGTGCTTGAACAACTTGACTCTCGTGAAGACACACCAAGAGCTCTTTGTCAGTCTGTGCATTGTTCCTTCCTGCGATGACATTGTTCTTGAGTGGTGAGTAATTGGAGCCTCAGGGCTACCTTGCATTTGTGGATAAGCACGGCTCTGACACGCCAGGCGAAGTGCTGGTGTAAGAAACAGAACATTGCAAGGTGCTAGCACAAACCGAGGAGTCAATAACTGCTTGACATTCTGGGAAGAAAATGCTCACTGGTAGATCCAACACCAAGGAAGACCTTTTCTCGGTGGGCACTAAAGTGGTTGAACAATGGTTGCTTTTTATGGAAAAGACGCTTGAAAGGAATGCTAGAAAAGCTAGAAGCTTTTGTCTAGTTTTGAGGGTGATGCAGGCAGGCTTGCATGAATTTCATTTAAAGAAGGATGATTACCAGCAGCCCCGATCTCCAGCCCAAGGTATGATGTCATAGTTTTCCTCTTTTATCTAGGTACCGGGTGATTCAAAGGGACTTACTCCTGAGGGGCTCCCGTAAATTAGAGGACTTCATTGAAATGTCCCACAGCAGGAGTCATGGAAAGCAGAGTTCCCATGAAATGGTAGGGAGTCGAAGGAGCCCCCAGAAATCCCATGCTTCCGGTCTCTAGGTAACTTACAAGCATTTAGAGAAACATCACCCATGATTAGCTGTGGGTAAATTTGGGGAAGCTCTCACTTCCAGGGTAAGACCTTTTCCTCAACTGGAGTCTCAAGGGGCTGATTGCAGAGACCTCAAATGCACTATAAATAGATCCAAAGGAAGGCGAGAGTTTTCTGTCATCTGCATTATGCTAAGTACTTTTCATGCTTTAGCATTTAACTTTCATAGCAACCCTACTAGATAGATACTATTTTCCAGCTTTACAGATGAGGAGACTATGGCTTAGAGAGGTTAGCAAAATTTCCCAAGGCCATGTAGCAAAAAAAAAAAAAAAAAAAAAAAGGTGGGACTGGATTTTGAGTTCATGCTTCCCCCACTATGCAATATGATTTCTCAACACACACATGTACACCTGTTGTCAAATTGTTCCTGGGCTGTTCAGTTCCTTCTGTATGAATATAACCTATACGTATATGTAGGTGGTTTGGGGAGATATTTTTTTTTAGTGGACGATGATAATAATGCTGATTAGATGTTCAAGCACTATCATTTCTTTTCTTAGAGGAAAACAGTAAAGTTTGTTTTTAGTTTCCAGAAGGATTGAAGGAAAGATTGGGTTCTGATGGGATTGTGCTGGTTTCCTCTTGGATATTCTACATTCCTTGGAGAACACTGACATCTCTAACACTGAGGTATTCATCACTTTGCACTCTGATGGCTAATAGTATGAGACTAGCCTTCGAGTTTCCTCTGGCAACAAAGAATGGAAATGTCTCCTCTTGAGACCGTATGCCCCAATGCTAATAGTTTTTAGCAGCACAGACTGGGTGAACATTATACTGTCAATAAAAAAATGCATGATGGCAGATCCTGGATTCTCATAGTAGGATAGTAACTTGATCAGAGTAACCCTTTCGTAAACAGTAATTATAAAACAAAACTCAAAAATATAAGAAGGCATAGAAAAGCAATCAAAAGTAGGCAGGCACTGGAGGGGAAATCTACCCTTGACAGATTAACTGCATGAATGATATTTGTACATTTCAGGCTTTTTGCCTGGAACTCCCAAATCTGTACATAAATTGAAGTGTCAGGAAGCCACACCTATACTGGCCTGAGGTGCCAGAGAATTTAGGGCTGGTGACAGAATTTAGGGCTGGAAGAAAGCCCCCAAGGGAAGGGGAGAATCCTTGGAGGAGGGCGCCACAGAGGAGGTGAGCCCTCAAATCTACATATGAGGTCTCCCCGCATTTTCACCACCGTTAAGATATGTATATTCGGGGAATATCCAATGGGGCCCGGGGGAAAAAGAATAGTATCTGGAAGTTGAAGGAACTGAATGGAGATTTCAGTCGCTGCTGTGATGAACTTTGGAGATCGAGTCCAGTCAACGTAATTGTCTGCAAGAATAAAATGACAGAGAACAAAACAGACCCCCCAAAATACAATGTATCATTCAAAGTGTCCAGTGTCCAACCAGAAAAATCACTAGATGGGTGAAGAAAGAAGAAAATGTTACTCATACTCACACACAGAAAAAAGCACCAGTGCAAACTGACCACAAGATGACCAGATATTGCAATTAGTACAAAGGAATTTAAAGCATTTGTCATGAATATGTTCAAGGACTTAAAGGAAAATATATACCTTATGAAAGAAAGGCAATGTCAGTACAGAAATATAAACTATAAAAACGAGCCAAGTGGGAATTCTAGAGCAGCTCCATCCAATAGAGCTGTTTTTTCAGTGATGAAATGTTCTGTATGTGCACAGTCCGACACTGTACCCACCTGCCAAATGTGGCTGTAGAGCACTAGAAACACGGACATTGTGACAGAGGAAGGGAATTTTAATTTTTTTTAAAGTTTAAGTTGGTTTAATCAGACACATAGTGACCACTGTATTGGGCTTTGCGGTTCTTCTCCGCCCCCTCCTCCTCATTCTTCTTCTTCTTCTTCTTCTTCTTCTTCTTCTTCTTCTTCTTCTTCAAGATTTTATTTATTTATTTGACAGAGAGATAGAGAGCACAAGTAGGAAGAACGGCAGGCAGAGGGAGAGAGAGAAGCAGGCTCTCCGCTGAGCAAGGAGCCTGATACAGGACTCGATCTCAGGACCCTGGAATCACGACCTGAGCTGAAGGCAGCCGCTTAACCGACTGAGCCACCCAGGTCCCCTGGGCTTTGCAGTTCTATGCACAAAATGCACATAAGTGAAATGAAAGAATTCCTTGAGTCACTCAGTAGTAGATTGGGGATGGAAAGAGAAAATCAATGAATTTGAACATAGATGATAGAAATTATCCAGTGAGAAGAACAGAGAGAAAAAAAATGGGAGCAAAATTAACAGAGCCTCATAAGCATGTGGGATGACATCAGGAAGATTAGAGTACCAGTGGGCGAGGAGGTAATGTGGGGGCAGAGACATATTTGTAGAAATACTGACTGAAAACTCTCCAAATTTAATGAAAGACATCAATTCACAGATTCAACAAGCTCAATGAATCCTGAATAGGACACCCACAAGGAGATCCATACTTAGGCACATCTTAATCAAATGGCTGAAAGCCAAAGGTAAAAAGAAAATCTTGAAAGTAGTCAGAGAAAACCAGCACATTCTATTAAGAGATACTAATGATGGCTGACTTATCAAAGACACAGGAGGGCAGGAGACAGCAAGCAATGCCTTTAAAATGCNTACTTAGGCACATCTTAATCAAATGGCTGAAAGCCAAAGGTAAAAAGAAAATCTTGAAAGTAGTCAGAGAAAACCAGCACATTCTATTAAGAGATACTAATGATGGCTGACTTATCAAAGACACAGGAGGGCAGAAGACAGCAAGCAATGCCTTTAAAATGCTGTAAGGAGGGGCGTCCATCTGGCTCAGTTGGAAAAGCATGTGACTCTTTTTTTTTTTTAAGATTTTATTTATTTATTTGACAGAGAGAGATCACAAGTAGGCAGAGAGGCAGGCAAAGAGAGGAGGAAGCAGGCTCCCTGCTGAGCAGGGAGCCCGATGTGGGCCTTGATCCCAGGACCCTGAGATCATGACCTGAGCCGAAGGCAGAGGCTTTAACCCACTGAGCCACCCAGGTGCCCAAGCATGTGACTCTTGATCTCAGGGTTGAGAGTTTGAGCCCCACAATGGGCATAGAGATTGCTGAACGGTAAGTAAATAAACTTTAAAATGCTGTAACTGAGTAACACCTGTCATTCAGAATTCTATACCTAGCCAAATTATCTCTCAAAAATAAAGGCAAAATAAAAATGTTTAAAAATAAACAAAAAACTAAAAAAACTAAAAAAAAAGTACACTAAAAACTGAGAATTAATTACTAGCAGACCTGGACTATAAGAAATACTAAGACATTCTTTGGGATGAAATGAAATGACACCAGATCCTAACTCAAATCAGCAGGAAGGAACAAAAGAATAAATTAATAAGCATATGGGTAAAATATAAGAGAATATATATATATTCACTTAATTAAAAATACACATATCTGTTTAAAACAAAATTTATAATTCTGCATTGTGGGTTCTTTTAAACATAGGTAGAAGGAATACAAAGGGCAAGAAGACTGCAAAGGAGGGGGGGGCGCCTGGGTGGCTCAGTGGGTTAAGCCTCTGCCTTCGGCTTGGGTCATGATCTCAGGGTCCTGGGATCGAGCCCTGCATCGGGATCCCTGCTCAGTGGGGAGCCTGCTTCTTCCTCTCTCTCTGCCTGCCTCTCTACCTACTTGTGATCTCTGTGTGTCAAATAAATAAATAAAATCTTAAAAAAAAAAAGAATACTGCAAAGGATAGAGGGGCAGGAAGTAGGGCTCTCCAGTTATAAAGCTTCTATCTTTGATGTGATGTGGTAAAATATGGAATCTAAGTCCACTGCGGTGAGTCAGAAGGTGTGTATTGTAGTAGATAACATGGAAAAGCCAACACTGGAATCAAAGTGGAATACAAAAATATAATCACACAAAAGAAGACAGGAAGGTAGGATAAGAAGGAGAAAGCAGATGAGATCGATAGAAAGCAAATAGTGAACAGGGAGATTAAATCCGATCATATCAATAACTTCACTAAAACAAAATAGACTAAAACAAAATCTTCTAAACAGCATTGATTGCCAGACTGGACAAAAAGGTAAGACCCACCATAGATTTACAAGAGATGGATGTTAAAAAGATTTTATGTATATATGCATGTATGTATCTATCTATTTATTTAGAGCTAATGCGTGAACCAGGGGAGGAGCCGAAGGAGAGTGAGAATCTTAAGCAGGCTCCATGCTCAGTGCGGAGCCTGACCTGGGGCTCTATCCACGACCCTGAGATCATGATCTGAGCTGAAATCAAGAGTCAGATGCTTAACCCAGAAAGCTATCCAGGTGCCCCAAGAGATGGATTTTAAATGTGAGCACATAACTAGGTGAGGAGCAAAACAATGCATAATGAAATACCGTGCAAACGCCAGCGTGCAGGAAAGCTGGAGAGACCATATTTACATCTGATAGACCAGGCTCTCTGATAAAGGCATATCTCTAGAGATAAGCAAGACATTTCATAATGGCAAAAGGGCCCAAACATGAGGAAGACACCACATCCTAAAATATGGAGGAACCTAGAAAGAAGGGCACCAAAATCCCACTGCAAACGGTCAGGACTTACAGGGGAATGAGATAAATCCACAATCACAGTCGGAGATGTTAGCACCCTGGCCTCACCACTTGATAGAACAATTAATTAAAAATAAATCCGTAAGAAAATAAGATATTGAAAACAATATCAATTACTTCACCCTAATGATATTTATAGAGCTCAGAGCTGACCAAGTGCGGAATACATTCTTTCCCAAAGTACATAAACCAGTGGCAAGACATATGGGAGGCCGTAAACCAACCCTCAATCATTTTAAAGGACTGAAATATTACAGAATATATTCTCTGCACAATGGAATTAAATTAGAAGTTAAGCACAATAAAAAAAAAGAGAGAGAGAGCCAGCATATTTTGAAAATAAAACAACCTTTCTAAGGAACCATGGGTTACGGCAACAACACCACAAAGAAAATTAGAAACCATTTTGAGCTGAAAGATGATAGAAATACAACATATCGAAAGTTGAGAAATGCAGCCAACTCCAGGCTTATAGAAAAATTTGTAGCTGTAAGTGGTTATATTACTAAGGAAGAAAAGTTTAAAATAAGTGTCCTAAGGTTCCAGACGAAGCAGCTAGAAAAAGACGAGCAAATTAAACCCACTGTAAGTAGGAGGAGGCAGTCATACCACAGAAGGAGAAAATAAGCAAAAAATAAATAAAGTCAGAAGTTGGTCCTTTGAAAAGATAAATAAAATTGTGAAACCTCTAGCAAGACTTGCAAAGAAAAAAAAGAAGGGAAAAGACATTTTGCCCACATCAGGAACGAGAAAGGGCCAGTCTCTATGGCGTTGACAGACACGTAAGGGTTACCAAGGGCTATTGTAAGCAACTTTATTCTAAGCTCTTTAACAAATTAGATGAAATGGACCAATTCCTTGAAAAAACACAGCTGAATGCAAACTGACACCAGGTAAAATAAGACATCTGAATTTCCTAGAAATTGAATTTGTTATCAAAAACCTTCATATAAGGGAACACCAGACCCAGATGATTTCCCTGGCTAATTCTATCAAATACCCATCCCAGTTTTACGTACCCTGTTTTCTTCATAAAGAGAGGAAGCTGACAAGTGTACTGTTCATAATAGAAGGAGAACGAAATTGTTGTGACTCATTTTGTGAGGCCAGAATGACTGTGCTACCAAAACTTGACAAAGACAGCACAGGAAAAGAACAACACAGATAGATGTTCCTCGGGAACGTGGATGCAGAAATCCTTCACGAAATATTGGCCAATTGAATCTAGCAATGAATAAAAAGACTAATACATCATAACCAAGGGGAGTTTATTCCAGGAACGTGACAAAGGTTTCACGTTCCAAAATTAATTCATGGCCATTCACCACATTAGTAGAATACAGGAGGTTCGGGAAAGGTGCTCGATACTGAAAAAGCATTTGAAAAAGTGTAATGCCCTTTACAATTTTAAGTCTATATGTATGTATATTGGAAAGTAGCCAAGAGTAGATCTTAAATGTTCTCATCACAAGAAAAAAAAAAACTACCTATGTAATTGATGGGTATCAAGTAGACTTACTGTGGCGATCGGTTCACAATATACACGTGTGTCAAAGCATTAAGTTTGTGCACCCGAGACGGCGGATACAATGTCCTATGTCAGTTACATCTCAGTAAAACTGGGGGTGAGGGATTTAAAACTCTCAGCAAATAAGACTGGAAGGGAACTTTCTCCATATAATGAAAGGCATGATGGAAAACTAAAGCTAGCATCAGGCTTAATGATGCGGGGCTGAATAATTCCCCCTTAATGCTGGAACCAAGGCAAGGATATCTGCTCCTACTACGTCTAGTTCACACTGTACTGGAAATTATGGCCAGTGCAATAATGCAAGGAAAAGAAACAGGAGGCATATGGTTGGAAAGGAAGACTTTAAGTCTTTCTATTTGTAGATAATGTTCGTGTTTCTGTAGAAAGTCCTAAGGATTAACCACAGACGTATCCGAACAACTGAGTTTAGCAGGATTGCAGGCCACCAGGTCAATATACAAAAGTCAGTTGTATTTTTATGTATTAGCAAAAACAATTAGAAAATTACATTGAAAATGGTCATTTGAAGTGTCTCTGAACGTACAAAACACAGGGATTTTATTAGTCTGCTTGGGCCACCGTAACAAAGTACGATCAATGGATTAGCTTACGTGAAACACACATTTATTTACTCCTAGTTCTGGAGGCTAGGAATCTAAGATCGGGATGCCAGGAGATTGGGTTCTGGTGAGAGCTCTCTTCCTGGCTTGCAAATGGCCACTTTCTTGATATGCCTTCACATGGCCTTTCCTTGGTGCATGGAGGTGGTGAGACAGAAGGGGAGAGAACTCTCTCCTTGTCTTCTTATAAGACAAATCCTATCAGATTTCACTGGTGAACCCTCCCTTTTGACTTCCTTTAACCTTGATTACTTCCTAAAAGTCCTATCCCCAGCTATAGTTACATTGTGGGTTAGAGCTTCAGCATTTAAAGTTGGGGGCCGGGAGAGGGGATGGAATTCAGTCTATAACAAGGCTTAACATCAAAATTTCTGCGAGGCCTCTAGTCATAAACTATAACACACCGCCGAGAGAAATGACAGATCCCGTAATCATAATAATAATTTCTGCAACGTGTTTTTGTCATTTCTGTAATAAAGAAATGGAGAGATATACCATATTCAAGGGTTGGATGAGTCAATATTGTCAAGATATAAATTCTCTGCAAGTTAAAGTATAGGCTCAATCCAATCTCAATCAGAATTCCCTCAGGCTTTTTCATGAATATAAATTGATAACATGCTTCTCAAACTTATATGGAAAAACAAAGGACTGAAAACAACCAACCAATCTTAAAAAGGAGAGCAAAACTACAAAAATTTATACTTCCTAAATTCAAGACAAACTATCAAGTGATCAAAATAATGTGGTATTGCCATAATAATAGACTAATTGGTCAATGAAACAGAATAGGGAGGCCAGAAATAGATGTACACTTCCATGAGCAATTGATTTTTGACAAGGGCACCAAAATATTTCAATGGAGAAAGGAAAATCCTTTGAACCAATGCTGTTGGAACGACTCGATGTCCCAATGGGAAAAAAGAACCACAAGTCTCACCTCAAACAATGTACAGAAAATAATATGAGATTAATACAGAACCTAAAAACTAGCATTGAACAGCTTTTAGAGGAAAAAATGAGAGTATCTTTGCCACAAAGTAGTAAAAAATTTTTAGGTAGGACACAGAACATAATAACCATAAAAGAAAGAAATGAGGAATTAGCTTTTCTCGAAACTAAAAGCTTCTCCTCATCAAAAGCTATCATTCATAAAACTACAAGCAAGCCAGAAACTGGGAGAAAATGTTCATGAAACACCCAGCCGACCAAGGACTCATGTTTAGGATATACAATGAATGTCTACGACAGAATAATGAAAAGACAAACAACTCAACACGAAATGGTCCAAAGATTTGGAGACACTTTATAAAGGAAGATTTATGAATAGCCAATAAACATATATAATAGTGCTCAATATCTTATTAGTCATCAGGTAAATGCAAATTAAAAGCACAACAAAGTATTCTACACACCCACGTCCACTAGGCAGGCTAACATTGAAAGACTCTCAATACCCAATGTTGGAAAGACCGGGGTGGGGGAGGAGGGGTGGTAACTTGCTTGTGGGAGTGTGGAATCCACGCCACCTTGGAGAAAGGTTGGACAGTTTCCTCTGGAGTTCATTGCGTACCCATCCTTTGACCCAGTAAATCCATTCCTAGATGTTTATCCAAGAGAAATGAAAACATATGTGCACAAAAGTCTTATGCATAATTTTTCTTTGCAGTTCTGTTAGCAGCAGCCCACGCTGGGAAGAAAGTGGACGTCCATCAGCAGAGGGGATACACAAGAAGGGTATAGCCACCGCGCTAAAGACTGAAGAGCGATAGGAAGAGGATTCGCGTAACATCAGGGGAGAACCTCAGCAAAGTTATGCCGATAGAAAGAATCCAGATACCGCAGAGAGCCTACCGTATGGTTTTATTTATATGAATTTCTGGTGGAAAAAATCAGGCTAGTGTTTGCCTGATGGGGGGTGGGGGTATTGACTTGGAAGAGAACCTACAGATCATTCTAGTCCTACATTGTAATATGGGGTTGGGGTTGATGGGGTTCAGAACACACTACCCCTAAATATGGCATCTTGGCACATTCCACATTTCAAGGAATTTTTTAAAAAAAGATTTTATCTATTTATTTGACACAGAGAGAGAGAGCACAAGCAGCGGGAGCAGCAGGCAGAGGGAGAGGGAGAAGCAGGCTCCCCACTGAGCAGGGAGCCTGATGTGGGGCTCCATCCCTGGACCCTGGGATCATGACCTGAGCCGACGGCAGATGCTTAACTGACTGAGCCACCCAGGTGCCCTTCCTGCACAAACAAACCTTGCTAAAGTGAACTTGCTTTTTCTTTTTAATTTTTCTTTCTTCCTTTCTATTCTTTTTTTTTTTGGAGGGGGGAGGGGCAGAGGGAGAAGGAGAGAGAGAGAATCTTAAGCAGGCTCCACGCTCAGCCTGGAGCCTGATGCCACGCTCCATCTCACAACCCTGAGATCATGACCTGAGCCAAAATCAAGAGTCAGACGAGCCATCCAGGTGTCCCCCTTATTCTTTTGTTTTTTAAACTGACTCTTATTTTTCTAATTACTTCTTACCCATTTACTACCCCTAGTGCAAACCCCTTTGTCTTGTCAATTCCTCACAAATTTATTGGGGTTTTTTGTTGTTATTGTTGGGTTTTTTGGTNCTACCCCTAGTGCAAACCCCTTTGTCTTGTCAATTCCTCACAAATTTATTGGGGTTTTTTGTAGTTATTGTTGGGTTTTTTGGTTTTTGTTTTGTTTTGTTTTGTTTTGTTTTGTCTAAAAGGTATAAAAATCTTCCTGCTCTGGTCACATCTCTGGATCTTCCTTCTCTACAAAGGATCCCACGGACATGTGAAAATGGAATAAAACCTGTAGACTTTGCTCCTGCTAATCTGTCCTTGCAGTTTAATTTTCAGGCCCTGCTAGAGACGCAAAGAGGGTCAAGGAAAACTTTTGCCTTCCCTACAGGTGATATGAGTGTATCCATTTGTCAAAATCGTAGAGGGAAGATTTGTGCATTTCAATGCACGGACGTTTTATCAATGCACAAAAAGAAATCAAGAGGAGGGGTGCCCCGCGGAAGGAGTGATTGCGGAGCTGCACGAAGGGTCCGCGGGGGCTCATTACACCATTCTGTTTATGCATATAGATTTGTCGTCTTTTACAAAACAAAAAGGGAATGACAGAAATGCGTGGGGACATCCCATCTTTGGCTCAAGGCCTCTGGAAATGATCAGAGAAGCTTCCGGAATGAAGACACAATCCCACAGCACCGCTCTCCGCGCCTCCCTGGCTGTCTGTATACGCCTGCAAGGAATGTCATATCCGGAGGCATTTTGCCAAGAACTGTCTGAAAATGGCACACCCCTGAGCTTTGCTGTCATGCGAGGAGTCAGGATTCGCGGGGACGAGGGATGGAAGCCTCTGACAGTTTTCAGGCTCCTCCTGACGCTTTGAACTGATACTTCCTCAAGGTGACCCGACTTCGGCAGAGCTGACTTCTCCAGCTCCAGGCGGAGGCAGCCGGGCTGGGAGCTGGTCACTTCTCATCTGTGGGCCCTGCGCTCAGGAGCTCTGGACAGACAGGAGCTTAGGTCCTTGAAAGCAGCCCCTTCCCTCCCTGTGACACGGGCTGTGCAGCTGCCTTCCCTGGGTCCGCCTCCTATAACCATTTGCTAGAGGTGTCAGTTTTAGTTCCTTCAAGAGCCACTGCTGGGAAATGTCCTCATGTCCCTCCGTGAGAGGGTAGCCCCCCCAGACAAGCCATCTTGGGAATTCCAGAATGCCTGCAAAGAGATGCAGCCGCAGAGCTCAGCCGTGGGAGCAGCGCCTTCCCCGGGGACAGGGTGTCGGTGAGAAACGTCCTGCGTGTGATCCCACCAAGCTGATCAAAGGGCAAGTCCTCAGGGACGTGGGGAGCCAGCCTATTCTTCCAAGGGCTTGTCCTTCCTCCCCAAGGCCATCCCCGGCGCTTCTCAGAACAAATCCCAGGACTGTCTGAGACTGGGCTGCCTACTTTGCTTTCCTGCCTTTCCTCTTAGCTTGCCCAGAGGTGAAATCCAAACAATCCAACCTGTGCATTCCTCCCCCCACCCCCCAGGGAAGATGCTTGTCTTTTGATCACTTGAAAAAGAGAAAGAAAAAAAAAACACTTTAAAATATACCTACAAATTAAGCTGCTCCGTTCAGCACAGGGACTGTCCGCCTGGAGGTGGAGGCGGCAGTCAGCATCGGCATTGGTGGTCGGCCTGTGGGGGTGCAGCAGAGAGCGCTTCATTTCTTGAGGCTGCTGGTGTAACAGGATTCTTATCCACATCATCAGAGAAGATAGCAGGAGGAAGCTGTTTCGGGTGAGAGGCCACCAGGCAGACTGTCCTTTATTGTGGCAAACTGCTCTTTTTAATTTCTGAGACAGAGCAATACAGACTCCCAGGCTGTGACCTTTTCTTGGGCCATTATAGAGGTCAAATTGGCTGCAGTCAGGAGGCATCACTGGAAGGCTTCATCATAACTCCACGCGGAAGGTGACCCCGCGAAGTGCCAGATAGGAAAGAACAGCCTCATCCCACTGGGCCGTCCCGAGGAGCCCAGGCAGGTGGAGATGCTTGCCGGGTATGCAGCTCCCTGGAGCACCCCGCCCTGAGAGCAATGGCCGAGGGGGACCGGGGCTGAGCTGGGGGACTTGAGCAAGGAGGCACTGCGCCTGTCTGCGTAAGCTGTTGGGGTCCCCAGATCGCCCCGCACTGCAGTAAGGTACACAGCTTGAACTCCTTCCAACTACAGACTTGGCAGAGCTCATGGAGTTCCTGAGCTGGGAAGTTGTCTGGGACTTTGGGGCTCTCTAGAAAAGAGGCCTGGTTAGGCCAAAGGACCTGTCAGAGGTCACAGAGCTGCCAGCCGGTGGCCGAGTCATCCTTCAACCTGGCTTTCTGTCCCCCAACCTAGTATCTGTGCTACCTCCCCTGTATTAAAGCATCTTGGGAAGAGGAAGGAGAGAGGGGGAAGAGGAGAGGCAGCTGCTCTTTCTAGGGATGTACATTTTGGAGCCGAAACCCTGGAATTCCAGCAAAACCTCAAGGAACCTTCTTTTCCTACGAGGACGTTCCCCGTGTTCCATGGCTGGGCCGTCCCTGGAGGCCAAGACCTGTAGGGGGCACTGTTGGTTTGGTTGATGCTTTGGTGTCTTGGACAATGGTGATGAGATGACCCAGAGAGGCTGTTCCCACTGTGGCTCTGCTCCTACCTCCCTCCAGGACCCTGAGCGAGGCACAGTCTCTTCCTGGCCTTTATCCTTCATCGTCACCATCACTGCCAACCATCACGGCGCCCTTGCTACTCAGCGGGCACGACGCCGAGCATTTTACCTGGTTCCTGGCATTCAGTCCTCATGGTGCCTGGTGACATCTAGGCTAATGTCACCCTATTTTTATAGATCTCGAGATACAGGGAACTCGCGCCCCCCAGGGTCTCTTGTGGCACCGCCCCTGGGGATTCTGGGCTGCTCTGCCAACTGGGTTTAACTTAGCCAGAGTGTGAAGAAACAGGGCAGAACCTTTCAAGGGCACATCTGGGTAATTGGACAGCATCGTATGTTTGGCCACTGTAGGGACAGACAAGTTTGGAGATTTCTGGCAATTTCTGGGAACTTCTAGATCTTTCTGGAAAGGCCTGCATATTCCTTCTTCTCTTTGCTTCTAGCAACAGGGGTAAGAGGAGCCACGCCACAGCTGCCAAGGCCGTAGCATAGACAAGGGCCCTGTCTCCAGGGCAACTCCCGTTCTGCACCAACGGAGGGCCCAACGTGTGAAACACAGCATGGGACTCCTCCAGCAGCCATGTCATCTTCCCGAGAAGAGGGGGCCCCCAGGAAGGCATCAGACATTTCCCCGGGGTCTGAAAAAGGAACGGCGCTTGAACCCTTTCCCGTAAATGGGAAGAAACTGTAGCCAAGGGGTGTGTTCTCCTGGCTCTAGAGAAGGGCCAACACCCACCCCACCCCCGAAGGATGCCAGGCAGAGGCTCCGCTCCGAGAAGCGTGTATGACCTTGCCAGCGCTGTCCCACTCACCGAGGGCATGCGGCCCCGTGGGAGCTTCACGACGGCGTGAGGGCGATCAGTCGTCCTTGCTCAGGACAACTGTGGCCTCCGGTCAGGGGATCACACGCGCTCCTGCACCCACCGGGATGACAGGGCTAAAACCGTCCGGAAAAACCGCCGGAAAAACCGCTCGGGCTGAATTCATCACATGCCAAGAACATGCCCAGTAAAGAGGGAGATCGGCGTGGAATGGAAATATTCCAGAAAACGTCTCAGAAATGAGTTTGAAGCCGGATTTTAAAGGTCACTTCTTTCCACCCACTTACCCATCTTGACAGATGCCTTCACTGTCCCCAGGCCTGTGCTAAGTGAGGCCTGGGGAAAGTGATGCCGACCGATTCATTCGTTTGTTTATTCATGCCCCAGCTGCGAGCTGAGGGTTTGCTCCTGCAGACAGGAGAGCTTGCAGGGACTCAGGGAGACTTTCCAGGCGGGGCCTCCGTCCGCAGAGGCTCGGAGCCTGAACTCCAAGAGTTCAAGAGTTCTACTCCCACTTTTTTTTTTTTTTTTTTTTTTTTTTTTTTTTTTTGAGAATGACCCAGTGGTTTTAACCAGACTGGTTTGAAGTTCTGGGTTGCAAACTAGTGGTCGCTGTGCCGTCTTACTGGGGGATCTCCGGGCCACTCGTGGAGGAAATATTTACGAAGACCCTACTGTGTCCCCAGGCTGGAGGAGGGGTGCCACCCCAGGGAGAGCTGTGAGGGGGGGCACTGGGTGGGAAGCCCCCGGGGGGTCCAGGCGGCCCTGGGGGAGCCCGGCGGGGCAGGGGGGGGAGGCAGGATGCAGCCCCGGCTCAGCACCGCAGACGTGCTCAAGGGCCGGGGAAGCAGAGGGCTTGCATGGCAGAGTGGCCGGGTCCACCCAGAGCCGGGCACCGATCAAGTGGGGACCAGGGCCGGGAGGCTGGTCACCCCTAGTCTGGGCCGCTGCAGGGTCTAGAGCCGGCCCCTCTCTGAGCGCCCCGGGGACGGCTCCAGGAGGGAGGTGGCTGTGTCTGCCTGGCACATAGGGGCGGCATCACAGGCGCCGAATGCAGCTGCTCCTGCTGGCACAGCACGTTTCTTCCAGGCTTTTCGCTTCTGTACCTACAGATTATTCATCCGGGGAAGGGGGACTTTTTGCAACACTTTGTTTTCTTAAAGAGCAGCTAATATAAACCCCAGCGGGTTTGTCACTCGGGGCTGCGTTCCCTCTGCTGTTTGTTTTCTCGGCAGACCCCTCCCAGCTCCCACCTCGAAGCCCATCTCGTGGGCTAATCCACACGGGTGATCCTGGGTTCTGGCGTCGGAGCCGTTGCTATGGGGACCCGCGGATTCAGCATTCTGATGATGGGTTCCGTGGGGATGAATGCGAGCCCAGGGCGAGGGAGGGGAGGCGGAAGTCTCCGGTTCTCGGATGGGGAGGTGACACGGAGGAAGTGGGAAGGGGGTGTCGTGGTTTCCCGAGACTGCTGTCATAAAGCACCACCAAGGGGGGGGTGCTTAAAATAACAGACACTGATTTTCTCGCAGTTCTGGAGGCTAGCCTGCCAAATCAGGGTGTGGGCAGGGCTGGTTCCCTCCAGAGCCCTGAGGGAGAATCTGTTCCCTGCCTCTCTCCTGGCTTCTGGTGGCTGCCGGCAGCCCTGGTGTCCCTTGGCCTGGAGACACCTCCCTCTAGTCTCCGCCTGGGTCTTCACGTGGCCTTCTCCACCGTGTGTCCCCGGGTGTCTGCCCCTATTCAGTCTGGTATAAGGACACTCTTCTTTGGATCTGGGGCCCACCCTAAATCCAGGATGATCTCAGTTCCAGATCTTTAACTACATCTGCCAAGTCCCCTTTTCCCAAATACGATCACTTTTATGGGTCCCCAGGGGTTAGGGCTCAGACACGTCTTTTTGGAGGTCACTATCCTACCCGCTAGGGTGGAGAACTCACGCAGGAATGCAGCTTTGCTGCCTCACGCCTGACATGCCAGCGTCAGAACATTCGGGTTTGGTGGTCGGTTCTGCTGGAAATTTGCCTCTGCACCAGCAGCTTGACCTGGGAGACCCTTCGGAGGTGTTCCTGGCACAGAGGAGAAAGAGTCTCTGAACCCCTGATCACCGGTCCCCGGGGAGAGGGGTGCAACTTTGGGTGTTGGCGACAACACTCCCAGCAACTGGGGTTTGTCTTCTGAAAGGGGGCGGTCCCTGCTCCTTGCAAGAGGCTCTTTCCTGGACTTTCAGGCCCCCATGGGCTCTGATTTCCCTCCGGCTTCCCTGCCACCACCGGCCCCTCTGCACCCCCCACCTCTTCCTGCAGGTGCACCGCCGGGCTTAGTCCTCTGACAGCTCATCCCTGCCGATTACGCACACTCATCCGTCTCGTGCCTTTAAATACCATTTATAAGCTGAAGACTCTTAAATTTTTATCTCTAGCTTGGACCTCGCATTGAACTCCAGACTCATATATTCAACTGCCTACCCGATATCTCCAGTTATCTATCTCATAACATAGGCTGTGGTGCCGTGGGAACTTTCCACTCACACTTCCGGTTGTGGGAGCTGCGTGACCGACATCCGCTGGACCCCGCACGGTGTCCCCCCGAGGCCGTGCACCCCGTGGGCTCCTCCCAGCCAGTGACTGAGCCCGGGGGGACAGGGGACAGGGAGAGAGAGAGAAGGGTGCAGGCCCATCCCTGTGGAATGCGGGAGATTGGGCTCAAGGACCCCACCTTGGCCAAGAAAGAACGTTCTTGGAACTGGGCGTGGCTGGAAGGTCTTTCTCTCCAGTCTTCCTTCCTTCCCCATCTCCTTTCAAAGGCTCATGTGGCTCGCTGTCTAGGGCCCTCCCTGCCACCTCCTACTCCCTGCCCCTCATCCTTCATGGGCAGATCCCTTCCCCCCTCGGTCGCCGGCCAGTCCTGTCCTGGAGTTGGCCCCTGGGAGGATCCGAGCTCACACCTTCGCAGCTCAAATTTGGCCCCTTCTAAGTCAAATCAACCAGCAACCCCTTCTGCTCAAAAAACCTACTTCTCCCCAGTCTTCAAACCTCCTCTCAATAAACCGTAATTCTTTTTTTTTTTAAAGATTTTATTTATTCATTTGACACACAGAGAGAGAGATTACAAGTAGGCAGAGAGGCAGGCCGAGAGAGGAGAGAGGAGGAAGCAGGCTCCCCGCGGAGCAGAGAGCCCGATGCGGGCCTCGATCCCAGGACCCTGGGATCAAGACCTGAGCCGAAGGCAGCGGCTTTAACCCACGGAGCCACCCAGGCGCCCAATAAACCGTAATTCTATCTTTCTAGTTGCTCAGGTCAAGAAACCCTGGTGTCCTCCTTGAGATCCCGTCTTTTCTCCCTTATCCAATCCAGCCCCAAGCCCCACGGGCTCCCCACGTCAGAGCCCATCCAGCGCGACCAGGAGCCCTACTGTCCCCAGCTCCCGCGCCTGCCCACCCGGATTGTCCCAAAGCCCGCCCTCCCGGGCTCCCTGCTTCACTCTTGCCCTGGCCCTCGCTCCGGAGATCCGCAACCAGGAGCCCAGCTCTCCTGTCCAAATGTCAGAGCGCGTCCTGGGGGGCCACTGGCTCCGACGGAAAAGCCACAGCCCACACAGTGGAACACAGGGCTCCATGCCCCCCTCTGCCCTGCTCTCCACCCTCTTCGGCCCCCCCCCCTTCGTGACTGCTCGGCCAGTGCCCACCTTCGAGCCTGCCCTCTGGGTCCTCCTGCCCCTCCACCACGTGTGCCCCCCAGACTTTCTCATCTCCCTCTTGGGTCTTCAGCTGTCTTCCCTGCCCAGCCCACCCCGCACACCCTGTTCTCCTGCCCGTGCAAACGGTGACATGTATTTTTACTTCTTAAATGTGTTTGTTGGTCTGATTCCTGCTGTTAGGCGGGAGGCTCCGTGGAGGCAGGACTGGGTCCGTCTCCTCTCTATCCCCGGCCTGCAGGTGCTTGGGCATAGCAGGTGCTCCGTGAAGACTTGGTGAGGGAGTGAAGAGTGAACCCACCGAAGTACCTGACCCGTCACAGTATTTGATCAATATCGGTTTGGTTTCCTAAAATTTAGTTTGCTTTTATTTCATAAAATTCAGGAAACTATAGAGCAGAGACGAGAATAACCTCTAATCCCACTGTTTTGATGCCCCCTATTGACATTTTTAAAAAGATAAGAATAATCTATGCAGACAGAAAATCCTATTAGGCATCAAAAGGCATAGGACGAAAAGAAAGCGCCTTCCTCTGAGACCTCCCACGCCACCCCAGGCGACCCCACAAGGCCATTGTTTCCTGGGACTGAGAAGGGTCCCATCCATGGGGAACAGGTGCGGCTGGGGAAGGGGCCAGAAACCTTGGGAAGCACTGGGAGCAGCGGGGAGCTCGGTTATGGAGGGTGTCTGTTTAAACCTTGGCCCCCCAGCACAGGCATAGACAGGATTCTCTGACACTGACATTTTATGTCATTGTTCTGCCCAGATCCCTTCCTGGATCCTAGTGGACTTGGGAGGAAATCCACACTGGCAAGGTTCTGCAAAGTCCGACTCTCCCATCCCTCTCTCTCCATCCCTCACTACACACCAGCCACCCTGGCCTCCTTCCTATGGGCTTTCCTGCCTCAGGGCCTTGGCACATGCTATTCTCTGCCTAGAAACACTTTTTCTCCCCACCATGAGCCAGCTCCGACTCATCCTTCTGGTCTCAGCTTCTATCAGCAGTTCTCACACTTAAGAAAGTACCAGACTCACCTGGAGAACTTAAATAGCTTGGCCTTGTCCCCAGAGTTTCTGATTCAGTAGTTCTGGGATGGCCCAAGAATGTGCATTTCCAACAAGTTTCCTGTGGCTGCTGCTGCTGAGGGGACCTTTGAGTCCTACTTTGAGAACCACCAGGTTAAGTGGTGCTTTTTTTTTTTTTCAGGTGCTGGCTGCAGAGATCCCCCCTCCCAGCTTCCTAAATTAGGTCTTCTTGCAGCACCCTGTGCTTTTTCTTTTTCACCACTTATCACAACTTTTTAGTTATACGTTGATTTGTGTTTAATGATGTTCTTCTCATCTAGACTGCTCCAGAGTGAGGATTTGGGCTTCGCTCCTCCATCTTTCTTGTATTAAAACAACAATAAAGACCCATAAACCGATATCATATATAGTCTCTCTTACCTCTAGAAGGGAGGAAACTAATATTTATTGGAGACTATCAATTGCACCATGATAGAGACTTTCAGAATAATAGTGACCGACAATGACCACCTTTTATTGAGCACCTACTCTGTGCCAGGCGATGTACTTGGGAAGGATTTATGATTGTTTTGTTAATTTCTATACCCCCATACTGATGCTGAATACATCAATGAAATGATGAGTGAAAACGTCCAAGTGCCCAGCATGGGACATTTTCTCCTTTCCCGGAGGATGAGCCCAGGGACTGATTCCATAACCCTTTCTCCTATCTGGGGGGGTGGCGGGGAGGGGGGTCTGTGAGGGATCAGAAGGCTGAGATCAGCTACGATCTCCAACTTGGTCCTTCCCCCTCGCCCCCCCGGAAGATCGACAAGACTCCTGGGAGCACGGAGCGCCTCCAGGGACGCTGCAGAGGCAGCAGAGAAAGACAGACACCTTCCTTCCACCGCCTCTCGCCTCTCGTACAAGTAAACAGTAATAAGGAGAGGCGGGGGGCACCCAGAGGCTGCTTTATTCCCATGAAACGCAAAGCAGGAAATAACAAGGAGACCAAAGCGAGGCCCCAAAGAAGGAGACCGAGCAATGAAAGGAGGGGGACCCAGAAGCGGGGATGGAGGAGGTGGGGAAAGAAAATGCAGGAGGGCAGCATCCACCCTGGAAACGGGCGTCCCCCTTCCTAGGTGTCCACGGGCTACCTGCCAAATCAATTGATTACATCTGTAGGCAGAGCTGCCTTTTTATTTCACACCAATTTTCACGGGCAGCGTAAGATAAAAATGGAGAAGACGGAGTGAATGGGAAAAGATGATTGAATGTTGGTGTGAAAGGAAAGTGCTGGCAAGGGGGTGACCGGCCACGCAGCTACAGGAGATGGCTGGAGAGCGCGGTCTGAACCATGGGGGTCTCGCTGCCCCTTCATTCTTTTCTTGCCTCTCTCGCTTTCTACGGTTTTTGAAAACTCCATTTCCAATCCCTGTGGCCTGTGGGTCGCTGTGCCCCAGGCCCCAAGGAGGCACTGCTCTGCCTCCCTGCCCCGCGACCCCGCAGCAGATTCTTTCCTTCACCCCGAAACTGAGGGACCGCCTGAACTTGACCCAGTCTCCTCTGCTCCTGGAGCTCCAGTCTCCCCAGTGCGGCACAGTGATAATCACTCGCTTGGCTGTGACACTTGGGAGCACTAGTGAGTGAGAAGTTTGAGGTGTGCTTTGCAAGAGGAAAGGCTCTAAGCCGGCTGCGTAACCTGAGAAAATAAAGATCACGTCTACAACCTCAAGGGATGGCCCCTTAGTCAAAGGGTTTATCCCAGAGTGGGCTGGCCTGGGGGGGCTCCTGGGGGCTCGGCTCGCGGCTGTTCCCCTAAAAGTGCTCTTCACCCAGCCGGACGTCTGAGCTCTGTCTCCAAAGGCGGGGTGGCCAGGTTGCTGGGGAGCCGGGTCCCAGAAACCCTACTCACTGGGGGTGCTGGGGAGCAGGGCCCTATCAGAAAAGCCTCCAAATCCCCAGACGCCATTCCTCACAGGAATGAGGGGAGCCAGGAGACCGCCCCTCCCAGCTTTCCTTCTCCACCCCCAAGCCCACTGGGAACGCGGGTTACGTCCGGAGAGAAGCAGAGTCGAAGATGCGGGTAGAGGGTGGGGAAGGGGCTGTAGCATCTCAGGGAAGGCGCTTGGTCTTCTCCAGCCCATTGAGGTGGCTCTGCTTCCAAGTTCGATTCCCCGAAGCAACTACTGCTCCCCCTTCCTTGCTCCCGCCAGACCTGGCCTGTTAGCACGGTAGGCGGCGTCCTGGGGTGCTGAGGACCATATTTCTTTGCAGGAGAAGGTGGCAGAGGGGGAGAGGACCCCAAGATGCGTGTTGTCCCCGCGGGGGTCGGCAGCTTCTCTGGACAGGGGGCTCAGTGTCCCTGGGGGCTCTTGACAATCACGTCACCGAAAGCCAGTGCTGAGAAAGGGCCTTATCAGTGCAACCAGCCAGTGTCCTCATTGTGCAGACGAGAAAAATAAGGCCTAGAAAGGGTCATGTCATAAGGTGTGTATGGAGCGGGTTGGAGGCAGGGAGGAGGCTTGGGTTTGCTGGCTCCTGTTCTGGTGCTTTCTGGAGGGGTGGGAGCTACGCCCGGGATGACTTTCCAGGAAGCGAGTCAAATGCAGAGGCCCATATTCGCCAGGCCTTGGTGAGCTTGGCTCCTAGGACAAGAGGGAAAAGTGTCAATTAGCTCTGCCTCATAAACTCAGAGCAAACGTGCCCAGGGACAAGAGCAGGGGGTTTTGTGCAACATGGGTGGAGCTGTGGCCCGTATTTCTGCATGGGGTGCTCACCCGCCACGAAAGGGGCTCCGAGCCTGACTCAGCACGCCAGGCTGGTCAGCTCCCCGCAGCCACAGTCCCCCCTCCCTGGGGGTTTGCTTAGCACTCCATCCCTCCAGATACCTGCACAGCAGGAGCCCGGGAGAAAGGTCCTGTGGCAGGAAGCCAGGCAAATATGTCAGGGGCCCTCTCCTCACACCCATGGGATGGGGCGCATCTCCCAGATGTCCTTGGACGTTGGACTCTTTCCTGGTGTCTTTCAAAGCCCCGGGACAGTGCATACCCCTGGGGTGGGGGGTCGGAGCAGGAGGACGCGGCTTTCACCTGCTGTCTTGGTGCAGGGACTAGTTCCCAGCAAGGAGAATCGGACACAGATCAGAAAGGAAATTTCAGTGACAACTGTACTCCGACTGATCGGTGAGTAACATAACATAAATTTCTGAGCGTGGCGGACCCTGACGGTGGCCTGCCCTCCCTCTTTGGCTCACCCAGGAGCCACCGCATCTGTGGTGGACAGGGTCCTGTAAGACAGAAGACCTCCCAGAAGGCTACACGGAAGCGAGTTCAGTGCCCCCAAGTCAGGCGGGAAGTGCTGGGTGTTAAGTCCCTAAGTGAGGCTCTCAACCCTGAGGGACGGGAGCTGATGGAGAAGTACTGTTCCTTCTTATGTTCCGCAGTCCCCCGGAGACCTTCAGATGGCTGAGCCCCCGGCTGCCCACACCGGTGCCCTGCTCACTCATTAACACCCCCTTCATTAGCCCACCTCTGCACTACCTCCGCGTGCTTCCTAGAAACACCTCCCAGAGAAAACTACTTGCACTCAAATCCTTGCCCAAAGTTCTGCTTTTAGAACTCAAGCCAAGACACTGAGACCTGGGCTTCCAAGCGGGGGCTGCTCTGGCCATGAAGCATTAGACATGTCCCATAACTTCTGGGAACCTCTATTTTCAAATTTGTAATATGAGGACAAATGCTTTATGGTTCCTTGTGAGTCTGTTCCTTAATCATTAAAAAATTAAATTCATTCAAGACCGCCACAGGGCAAAAACGTAGGCTTTGTGCTCTGTATCCGGATTGCAAGATTAAAGATCAATATAGCATTGTACAGAAGCAAGTGTTAAATGGGGTGACACATTCTAACTAGAGCTTGGGATCCGAGAAAGGGAGGATGTAGTCAGGGAAGGCTTCCCGGAGGCGGGGGGTTTTGAGCTGGGCCATCAAGGGGGGGATGGGGGTGGATCCAGGTAGGTTGGGGCCCATAGCAGGGGAGCATGGCACTGAAAGAGGCCTCTGGAACCACAGTCGGAAGGTACAGGAGCTGGCAAGCCTGTTGTTATGGGCTCTATGTTTGTGTCCCGGTAAAATCCACAGCTTGAAGCCCTGAGCCCCAGTGTGATGGTTTTCGGGGTATTTGGAGGTGGGGCCTTTGGAGGTAGTCAGGTTTAGATGGTCATGAGAGTAAGGCCCTCGTGATGGGATTGGTGCCCTTGTGAGGAGAGGACACGGCAGGAAGGCAGGTGTCTGCAAGCTGGGAGCAGAGGCCTCCCCAGGTACTGAACCTTCTGGCCCTTGACCTTGGACTTCCCAGCCTCCAGAGCTGCGAGAAATCAAGGGCTTTCAGCCCCCATGTGTGGTATTTCGTTGCAGCAGCCCAAGCTGACTGAGACACGTGTAACGGAGCTTTCCAATCCTGGGCGAACAGCACTGGGCTACAGCCCATTATATGCATTCTGTCCGGCCGGCACTGGGGTGGATGTTTCTTTTTTCATGACGATCCATCATTTCCTGGCAAGTCAGGAGATGGGAACATATGGATAATTTAACTGAAAAGACACTATCCATCGACTTCCCTTCCCAACTCTTCCCATCTCAACCCAGTTCGTTCTAGCCCATCCTGTCCTCCTGTATATGAAGGAACATCTGGCAGAGGGGGGACCCAGGAGACCAGTCCCTTCGGCACCGGCAGCTGGCATAGCCTGAGGGGGGCTGCCGTTGAGGCTCCCGTCACAAGAACATCAGAGGTGGGAGATCTTGGACCTAAAGACATGAAAGATCTAAGAGGCTCCGATTACGGAAGCCACTTAGACACTCCTGTTTCTAGAAGGAATAGAAGATGCCATCTTTGGTCTCTGGCCCTAGCCAGGACTCTCTGGGCAAAGTGCTCTCCCCTACTTTGCAGGCTGGGGGTCGGTCCCTCCAGGACAATGGCAGAACCTGGGACTCAGGACTCTTGGGCCCACCTTGAGCTGGGCTATCTCCAGTTTGTTTCAACTTTGGCCACCTGGCCGCTTTGAGAGGCAGTCAATGGAGGGACCAAGAAGAGCCCAGGTCCTGTGGTCGTCATGCTGCCTTCCAGCTCTGTGATTCAGGAAGGCTTCTTAAAACAGCTCTGTGCCTCTGCTTGCCCATCTGTGCAGTGGGCTGAGAATCAGGTCCATCTCGTGGGCTTTGCTGGGGTGACCGGGGAGCTTTGGGCGAAGCATTTAGGGTCGCTCCTGACATGCAGTGAGTGCGAACAGTTGTTAGTGGTCACCCCACCAGCCATCTCTTCTTATAGGAAATGGGGCATCTGGTATCCAGGATGCGACTCACCCAGGACCTGTGCTCCAGGGAAATGTTCAGACTTGGAGTGAGGGGTCCAAGGCTGGGTGCCTGAGGATGGGCCCAGACCACTCTGGCCGTGCACCTTCTAGAAGGCATATCAGGGAGAGCAGAATTGAGATTTGTGTCTCTCTCTGAGTCCCGAACCACCGTCCTGACTCGAGGCAGGCCAGCTTTGGCTCTTCCCCTCCAGGCTGGGTCCCTGTCTTACCCTCAGGTCTAGGACAGGACCTGGCTGGGCGGGCGCTGCATGCTTCCGGAGTCCTAATGGGGGCCGGAAGTTTAACGGTTGCTGTCCAGCCAGTGCGCTCGCCGGCCCTCCCCTCTCTCCCTCCTTCCCCCTTTCTCTGTGTGTGTTCCCACAGAGGAGGCTGAGCTGGGAGGTCTAAGCCTGGTTAATGGCTTATAGATCGTTGGCACATCGGGCCCGATGAAAGTGACTGTTAAGCTTGGCATTGAGGGCCTGAGTCAAATGGCCCGAGACTGATTTATGGCTATTTTCCAGGCCACTCTGGGAAAGTGCTCCCCGACAGGACCGCAGACTCCCAGGCCCTGGGAAAACCCGGAGCAATGGAGGGAGCCTTCCAGGGAGACCGCAGCGCCCCAGGGCTGCCACAGAACCCCGTGGCCTCGCCAGTGGTGTAGGAACCCCCCAGAGCTCGGGATGGAATCGCCTGAGTGGGAGCTGGGGTCTCAACAGAGGACAGATGTCCACATTTGCCTAGAAACAAGTCTGGGAAGACCGACTAATTAGCACTCATTTGGAAAGAGGCCAGAATGACCTAGTAAAGAATAATAAATTCTGAATTATGGTTTAAAACATAGTTTCACCACTCTCAAGTAAATAGGCTGCAACAGAGCCCTATGGAAAACACCCAGTGTGTGTGTGTGTGTGTGTGTGTGTGTGTGTGTGTGCGCGCGCGCGTGCGCGTGCATGCGTGTGTGTGTGTGTGTGTGTGTGTGTGCTCGCGCTCGTGTGCACATATGTGCGTGACATGGAGAGAGCAAGAGCTAAGACCTTATTCTTGTCCTGAAGGAATTCACAATATGCCCTCGACTGGGCGATATACAATTGCATTACTTGGCATTTAGTAAAATTAAATTAACAAAATGGTGAGACGAAGGTTCTCGGGGACCTACTAGAACGAACGGATGAATGATGTATAACGGCCCATCATGTGTGTGTGCAAACTGGCGCTTTTGCCGGGCCGGTGTGCCGCTCACTCTTTTCTGTGGGTTAAGCACCTTCCGTGCGCCCTGCTGCATGCCTTCCTCTGTTGCTTTGCCATCCCGTGTCCTGACCTGAGCAGGTGAATTTCCAGCCCTCAGCTTGACTGCAGATCTGCTTGTTCCTCAGGGCACAGAGTGCAGATGGGCTCTTGGCTGAATGTGTTTGGGGCCCTGGAGGGTAAACCCGCTCTTTGTCCTCAGAGGCTGGAGGGGAAGCTTGGAGAAAATTGCTAAACACAGAGAGACAGGCTCACTGTCTTGTATGTTTTTCTAGCTGGGGTCCTCCCTTCTCTGGGGTCCTTTAAGAAACTCCCAGCGTTCACCTCCAAGGAGGAGGTTTGGCATTTCCATCTCCTTGGCCGGCAAATTGTAAATTTGGATATGAGCAGAAAATATAGTGACATCAAGGTTATGTGGTCCTGCGCCGACAAGATGGATAGCGCTCAGCAATCCAAAGTTTCCCGGTCTCCTCCTGGTTTCTCTTCTCCCTACCTCTCTTTTAACCTTTTTTTTTTTTTTTAAAGAAAACATTTTTAGAGACTTTAATAACTGTGGAAGGATGCTGTAAGGCGGGCAGGGAAATCGATCATTTTTATTCGGTTGTGCGCGATAAAATGTAAGTTTGGGCAATAAATCTTCTTACCTTGAGGGGAAAGAACAGCATGCCTGGCCATTAACAAGACTCCCATTTTGGGGATTTTAATGACTGAATGGAGCCAAGGTCTGAGTAATTGATAACGATGGTCCCGCCTCCCTGGTGGGGACTCTGGGTTCCAGACTCAGGCTCTGGCTGGGGACAAGATTTTCCTTTTTCCTCCAGTTCAGGCAACTGCTGCTTCCCAGGGCTCTCTCTCCCTCTGCTGGTATTGACAATCCTAGGATTTCTAGTCAATGACAATCAAATACATACAAAGCACCCACTGGGTACAAGACACCATGCTTAGTAAGGTGTCTTACCAGTAAGGTGCAAATGAATATGTCACAGTCCTGGGCAAGTTGTCCCTAAGAAAGGCTCCTCGCCACGATCTGGGTGGGGCCTGGGCTGGGGGAGAGGTAGTGAGTGATGGTGGATGCTGGGGGAGGGGTATTTGGCCATGTGACTCAGAGAAGTTTGCTGGGAAGGAAGGGAATGAGAATTCTTGTGCTTTCTCGGGGGTTTCCGGTAGTTTCTTGGGGGTATGGTTTGAAACCAAAACCTGACCCTTAGTAATGGGAATTTGGAGCGGGACTCTACTTTCTCAGTGCTTAAGTCATCCTTTGCTTCCAACCTTCCACGGACCTTAAGAATTTTTCGTGGGCTCTCTCTCCCCCACCAATTTGCTAGTTGCCTCCCCACTGCGCTGGCCACAGTGCCTCGGGAGCACGGCAGTAGATGAGGCAAGGGTCTTGGTATTGGCTATGGGATGCAAGTCTGGGTGTCAGATATGTCGAAAGCACTCTTGGTTTTTGCTCCCAGCATCCTAAAAGGAAAGGCAGGGATGCTGCTCAGTCAGCTCCAGCTGCCATAACGAGGTACCAGGGGCTTAAACCACAGACATTTATTTCTCACAGTTCTGGAGGCTGGGAAGTCCAAGATCAAGATGCCAGCCAGTAGGGCTGGTTCCTGGTGAAGGGCTCTCCTCTTGGCTTTCAGATACCCACACTCTGGCTGTGTCCTTGCATGGCTGCGAGAAAAAGGCTCTGATCTTTCTTCCTATTCTCATAAAGACATCTATCCATCATGAGGACCTCCATGCTCAGGACCATCTAAACCTAATTACCATCCTGAGGCTCAGCTCCAAACACCATCACAGTGGGATTTAGGGCTTCAACATCTGAATTTGGTGGTGGTGGTGGGTGCACACACATTCAGCCCACACAGATGCTGGGGTGTCAAGCTCTAGTTTCTGCTTTGTTGTGGGTAGGTCAGTGGGTGGGAGTCTAGAAAGTGTGATGCGTAGTGTGTGGACAGGACAGGGAGATACCCCTGCTGCCGGGCAGGGAATGTCTACCCCTGGCTACTACCACACCAAACCCACGGCCAGAGCTCCGGAGGCTTTAGGCATTGTTACTCCTGCACCCCTAACCTAGGGCGCCTTCCTCAAGTCCTCAGCTCTCCATCAGCTACCCTTCTCTCTGGACCCCTCCGAGCAAAGGTACCTCCATCCCCGTCTCTCTCCCTGTGGCTCACCAGTACTCTGGACTTGGCCAGCAACAAGTGCCTTCAACATCCTTGGTGCACATGTGGCTCTGTAAACAAAGACAGGGAATCCAATTACTCTGGAAACAACCTGTTTCTGTCTACGAATCAGACTTGTGTTATTTGCCCAGGGCATTACTATTGATGGATGCGAACTTTCCCCTTTAGGTCCCAACATGATTCATGATGTGTGAGCGGGGAAGGCTTCCTTCATCCCAGTGCACATAATTCCGTTTAACTCTTTACGTGGTTGATATCATGACTCCTGTTCTAAAGGTCAGAAAACTGGGGCTGGGAGAGGTGGATATTCACCCCCATCTTCGAACATATAAGTGGTGGAGCCAGGATTTGAGGCCAGGTCCTCTGTTCCAAGAGCCTAAGTCCTTCTGTATACATTGGGGTGACCCCTGTGTGGGGACTCAACTCTGGGTAGACTCCCCCAATCCAGAATTGCACTCAAACAGCAAACATGAGAGAATAGGAAAGGCTGATCATGATCACGTTTGGATGGAACGGAGGGCAGCATCCAGCCATGCCTAGAGTTGGATGGGTTGGTCAATCCGACATCTTGAAAAAGATGGCTGCTGATGAAACTTTTCAAATTAACACACGCTTTTAAAGGTGGTACTTCATACACGAGTCAGGGGCATCAGGGCTGGAGTGTAACACATGAATATTTTGATGACTGGGAAATTCCGCTGTGGAAACCAAGGGACTATCCCTTGCTAGAGAGTCAGGTGAATAAATTATAGTACATGTACACACTATTGCAAACAATTAATTGGAGCTACACCAGAGGATTTAGAAATTCCCCAAGGTACGGTTGAGTAAGAAAAGCAACACAAGAGAAACTGAATATCATCTAATTCAATAAAACAAACACCTACAAAAGGCTCCCTGTACCTGTATAATAAGTATATTCATGCAAGTGTGCACAAAAAATCATATAAATATATGCATGTATGTATAGGTTAGTGTACATGATTTTAAAGAAAGATATGGAAGGACCCCCCCCAGGGATATTAGCATGGATCTCCAGTGGTTATGTGGATAAAGGAAAGAGAGATGGAAAGGAATATCAGACTAACAAGGCAAAGAAAAGGGTACACAGACACACACACATGCATGCATATGACAATATTTGTATATCTTTTACATAAAGGAATAAGCACTCATGTAAATAAGTGCAGGAAAACTTTTCAAAATTTTTTTCCTAGAGCAACTGGGCTGTTACCTACAGGTCTGGGTGAAGAAACAAGAGAGGAGGAGGCCCAGGGGGACTCTTGGGCACTGTGCAAAGGCTGTGGGACAGAGAGGGCCATGTCACAGGCTCTCCTCCCCCTCATGCAATGTAACAGGAAGGGCTTATTTATCCCCCC
>LNAC01000098.1:4092013-4114205 GCA_002007465.1 Ailurus styani | reverse complement strand
GCCGCCCCCCCCCCCCCGCCCTGCCCTTGGCTTTAAAGCCAGCAGAAGGACCTGTATGATTTGGGGTCTCCTCACGCTGTTGCATTGGAGGCCCCACCTGGCTTAGGGCCGAGCTGAACAGTAGGAGGGGAGAATAAACTCTTTTTTATTTCTGCTACCACTAGGAAAACCATAACACTTATCATTTAAACAGGCACCCTTTTGAGAGGGAAAGGAGAGCTATTAATAACTACAGCAACAGGTACAAATCAGGCCTGTCCCTGGCAAACCTCGAGACAGGGCCGCTCCAGCCATAGCCCCTCAGTGGGGGAGCTTGGTGGGGGCAGTCTATATACAAAATTCCATTATCTTCTCCACGCAAGACATTCACATATCTAGAACTCGTATGTGTTACTGGAGTCTAGCAACACTGAAACTACTCCTAATCATGGTACTGCTCTGGGGAATGGGGGCTTCTTGCCTCAAGATCAGAGACACATGGTGAGGCCAAGGGGGACTTACGGCTGCCACAGGCTCTGCTTGACCCCAAATGTCAAAGTCTTGGGCTGAATGGGTCTGGGGTATCAGCCCGTGCACTCTGTGTGGTTGGGCCTGGCCTTCAGGAGATGGGACTATGACCAAGTTATGCTGCTAGGGCACTTTGTACCTGATGCGTCCAGGAATATAAAATAAGTCTACTATCTGTATTAAGTAACTAACCCTCAATCCAGCTGTCTTGACAAAGTCTATTCCTTTCTCAGGGTCCTTCTTTCCAGCACCCTGGGTACGTTATTTAATTCAGGGTGCCTACACAGAAACTGGTGATTGGACCAGAGGAGGGAGAAATGGAAGGGAAGGGAGAAATTATATTTTTCCAAACCATCTACTAATCCAAAATGCTATGATTGAGGGCTACGTGCTGTACTTTCCTTGGCTACAGGAGGAAGGCTGTTTGGAATGGTGCAGAGAATCAGACTAACACAGAAAGAAGCAGAGTACAGAGGGAGAGTTGAGGCAAAGACTGTGATGATTCTGTTCAAGCCCCTAGATCTAGCCATGCCTGAGATCCACTGCTTGGTGTTGCAGACAGAATAGTCACTCCCCAAATTGTTATGTGCTCATCCTTAGAACCTGGGACTATGTTATCTTATGTGGCAAAAGGGACATGACAGATATGATTAGTTTGAGAATCTTGAGATGGGAAAATCATCCTGGCTTCCCTGGTGGGCTCAGTCAAATCACAGGGGATCTTTACAGAAGGAAGGCAGGAGGATCAGAGTCAGAGGAGATGTGATGAAAGAAGCAGAGGTTGAATTTATGCCATTGCATGAAGGGTCCGTGAGCCGAGGAATGTGGACATTGTCTAGAAGCTAAAAGAGGCAAGGTATGAATTCTTTCCCAGAGCTTCCAGAAGGAGGGAAGCCTTGCTGACATCTTGACTTTAGCCACGTAAAGTCATTTTCAGACTTCTGAGTTACCTCCAGAATGGTAATACAACAAATCTGTATTGTTTCAAGCCACTAAATTTGTGGTCAATTGTTCCAGCATGAATAGAAAATGAATATATCCACCTTCCCGGTTCCTTGGGCCATATTCTCTTGTATTAGAGTTGGTTTTCTATCATTTGGAACCGAGGGACCCTGCCTAGTGCATCAGCTGCCAGAGGACTGGCACCTCTTTTTTGTGCGGCCCCATCATAACCTTGCTTTTGTGTCCAGCCCCTAAAACCCAAGTCGTGGAAGGTACATCAGGACAATCTGCCCCACTTTCTTCCTCTGCTGTTGAAGAATCCCAGTGAGGCCTGGATGGATCGAATGGCTTCCCTGGGGCCACAGATGAGTGTTCTACCCCTCACGGGCTCTGGATGTAGAGTCTGTGGACGGGTCACAGTGGGCTGGCGAGCCCGTGAAAATCCCAGACGAGAACACGGGAGCACCTGGCATGTGCATGGGTGCCTTTCTTCCTCTGGCTTCCCCGGGTGGTCCAGACCCCTGTCTCCCTGGGGCTGCCTCGGCCAAGGAAGCTGAAGGACCAGCAGGTCCCGTGCCTGGGTCCCCGGGCTCCATGTCCAGCATCCCCCACCCTTTCAGCACGCCCCCTCCCGCCTCACACATATGAGTGGAGGTGCCTGGGGCTGCCGGTGAGAGCCATCTCTCGGGATAGTGCCACACAGACACGATCCAGCCTCCCGGATCTGATTGTTTTGACAGCTTTGCCAAATTATAAAGCTAAGGCTCCATTTGGTGACGAGAAAAGCAATATTGTGGCAGGGATGTCTCATTTCTTTGAAAATCAACGATAAGTGAATTTGCATCCACTTAGTAGTAAATATGTCTGGCTGGCCCCCTCTCCAGCTCTTGCAAGGGATTTAGAGGCAGGCGGGCCTGCCTTATTATTTTATGATGGAGAGAAGGGGGAGCGGGAGGGGGAGGGGAGAGCAATGGGGAGAGGAGAAGATTAGGAGCGATTTCTTGGGAAGGAAAAATCGAGGTTGGAAGTTTTCACATGTTTTGCAAGGTTTCTTAGCTTGTGGCTGGGGCACCAGGAATCAAGGTGGGCAAATCATTTCGGGAAAAGAAATAGGCCTCTTTGGTCCCGTGTGTTATGATTTAGAAGACTCTAAAGAACCCTTGTCATGACATGCCCTCTAAAACCCTGTTTAAAATTCAGCTGGGAAGGACCAGGGAAAAGATATACAGGCCTTTGTAGAGAGCAGGGGGTGGGGGGGTGTCTGAGTCGTTTGCCAGGATGCTGTGCAGAAGAGGGCTCCATGCAAATCTGTTTAAATCCCAGGTCAGTAGCTGCTGGGAAGAAGACCACTTTATCCTTTTTAAGAATAAAGTGGACACTATCTCTTTCTGATTGGAGAGAAGCCAGTAACTGAATGTTTTATGGTCTCTGCATAGGAACGCCCTGGGTGACTCTCTTCTCTTTTTACTTCTGCCACCAGGATGGAGCCTGCAGGCGGGGAAAGGGGCGCAAGATCACCTCCACAGCAGAGCACGGAAGAGGGCTCCCCACGCATGATTGCCTAAACGGGAACCAGTGACCCTATCAAAAATGCAGTGGCCAGGGACAATCAAGACTGAACTTTTCACCACGGCCTTCAAGGCCTCCTGGATTTGCTTCCCAGCTTCCCATTTGCGAGAAAGCTCAGAAAATGCCTTAAACAAGAAGACGCAGAGGCACCCCCCCAAAATTCTTTATTTTCTTCATCAGTGGAAGTTCTTAACTGCTTCTGCCCTCTCGGTTTGCTGTTAGGCTCAGGTGACTCTTTCTGTACAACCCTGGAACAGTCTGCTACATAGACAACTGTTCCGGGGACATTTTCAAGAATAAAAGTCACTAACATTTGTGTATCACCCTGTGGCACAGAGAAGTAAGTGGCTTGCTCATCAGAGACAGGACTGGAGGAGGCAAGGGCGTGACTTCTTAAGTATTATACCTGAGTTGCCTTATGTGGCCTTGGTCCCAGTCCTGTCACCCAAGGTCACACAAGGTCATACAACCAGGAAAGGACTGTCCTGGGAATTAAATCTGGCAGGGATTTAGAGAGGGTTGGCTCTTCCTCACCATGCCATACTGCCTCTCTAATAATCATAGATAATAACTACTTATTAAATAATAACCACAGTATGTCTACAAGGCTCTGAATGTCACTGTGTCACTGTGTCACTTTATTTAGCAACTGCTATCTCTGGCGGCCCTTGCTGTGGCTGGATAAGGCGAGTATTATCTCTGTTCTGCAGAAATGAGGCACAGAATGGCTGAGTGACTTACCCAAAGTCACACAGCCAACAAGTAGAAGAAAAGGCCTTTCACTCCATGCCCTACTCAACTCCAGACTTGCTTGGGAGGGGGTTCAGGACATGCCATCCCAAAATATACCACTTTGGAATATTATTATCATTATTAAAAAAAATTTTTTTAAAAGATCTATTTATTTATTTTAGAGAGAACAAGAGCATGAGAGAGTGCGGGATGGGGGGGCAGGGAGGGACAGAGGGAGAGGAAGAGGGAGAGGGAGAATTGCAAGCAGACTCCAATCTGAGTAACAACCCTGACGCAGGGTTCAATCCCACAACCCTGAGATCATAACATGAGCTGAAATCAAGAGTCTGATGCCTGACCGACTGAGCCACCCAGGTGTCCCCTGGCATATTGATTATTTTGAGCTGAAGGCACTTGAGAAATGGTAGATTCCGTTCTGAAAAGGCTCTCCAATGTCCCTCCTTCTACCTGAAAGCAGGTCCTAATATTTCCTATGGGAAAGGAGCCCTCCTTGCACCAGAAGGAGAACATTCTTATCACCAGAGATTGGAGTCAATGATGATTATGGACCTGGATGCACAAATTTACCGAAAGAAACTGATCTTCCATTCTTTTCCCCCATGTAGTTCTTAGGCACGATTTACTACCTGTAGCCCAGACCCCTTTGTCTTCGTTTGCAAAGATATAAGCTTTTGGTCTAATGGCTTCTTCAGGCGTTCATTTTCCTTCCAGAGACTCCCATGTCCACACAAAAATATTAAAAGCATTTGTAAGCTTGTCTCCTGCTAATCTCTCTCTATGTCAATGTAATTCTCAGGCCAGGTGCAAAACCGAAGCATATAGAAGGGAGTTTTCCTCCTTTACACATTCTTTCTACACAACACTGGAGCAGTCTACTACGCAGGCAACTGTCCCAGGGACATTTTCAAGGAAGAAAGGCACATATTTAGCTGCTAGACAGCCTGGCCAAAGCATTCCAGGTTCCTCAGCCTCGAGTTCACTGAGTGCTGCTCTGCATTAAATGTGGTCCCACGCACTTGGGATCCTGGTCCCTGTCCTCAGAGAATTGAGTCCAGCAGGACGGCAGACGTGGAAACAGAAAATTACAAATGGATTCTCTCAGCTCTGGGTGCACTGGTGTCTCACCTGTAAATAGCGTGGAGCAGGTCCCTGTCTTGTCTGTACACAGCACAGTTGTTGCTGTGAATGGAGATGTTTGCCCAGCTCAGTTACTTGAAGGCATGAGGACCAGGAAGGTGGGGGACGCAGCAGCGGCAGGCACGAGGCAGGAACTCCCCCTGCTCAAGTGACAGCAGCAAAGGCAGGGCTGTCTCAGCAGCCAGCTAGCTGCACGGAGGGGCCCCCACAGCGCTCACCTGGTGGCTGCTCCGGGCTTGTTTACTGTTGCGTTTATTGAATCTGACTCGTCTGGAAATAATTGCACTAATATTATTGACATTAATAGTACACCAGGATGTATTTATATCTTGCTTCTCCCTGAGCTAATATTCAGCTCATCATCACTCTTGAGTGAGTGGCCAGCGGCAGACAGGGCTGCTATGGGAGGCGATGTGCGGGGACCACACCTGTCCAGGAGCCAGGAGCTCAGGGCCCCGGACCAGAGACCCAGAGGCTCCCGTTACAACTGTCTTGCTGTGGCTCCCATAGCCGGCAGGTGGGGTGCTCCTTTGAAAGTGGGAGAGGGAAAGGTGGATGAGATGTTCAGAAACGGAAGGTGGATTTCCCCAGAGACCTTCCCCAAGTGACCTCCCCCCTCCCCCTACAGCCAACAACTCTGGCCCATGTTAATTCATCAACAGCGCCGATGGGCCGGGCAATTTCCTCTCTGTGCTTACCTCGTGGCAGGTTCTTTCCCTGCATCCAATTGTCCGTAGCTAAGAATCTCAGACAGAAAGCGGGAGAGCATGCCCAAGGCTCTCCTGTTGGTGTCCAGTATCGTATGACTTGCAAATCAAGGTGTGTGTGTGTGTGTGTGTGTGTCTTTTGTTTCAGAAGTACAAGTAAACCTTGATTCTCAAAATCTAGATTTTTAATAATTCACTAGGTTTATTTTACTAGCCACTTGGGATTTTAATACAAAAAGGCTTCCCGCTATTTTTTTTAATTCAAGAGTACATAAAACGTATATATGCAGTTTAAGGAATAATAATAAAATAAAAACACCCATATATTTACCATTCGGCTTGAGAAAGGAGCGTTGCCAGGCGCTGAGAAGGCCCCTGAGGATCGACGCCCCCCCACCCCACGTGCCTCCCCCTCTCCGCCAGAGGGAAATGCTATCCTCAGTTTCATGCTAATCATTTCCTTACTGGCTTTATTTTTTTTTTTAAACAAAGTTTTACCAGGCATGTACGCACCCCTGAACAATATATTATTTAGCTCTGCCTGGGTTTTGAACTTTATATAATGGGATCACCCTGCGTATTTTCCTTTGTGCCTTGCTGCTTCTGCTCATCGATCCTAGGCGCTGGATTCCCCAGAAGGCGAGCAGTAATTTATTTATTTTCTCTTCTAAATGGTATTCTGGTGTATGAATATGCGGCGATATGCGACAGTTCATTGGCCGGGTCTACAGCCACTGGAATTTTGGGATTTGGGCCGTCAGGAATGTCGCTGTAAATATCCATTTAGGTGAAACCCATGTGCGGCTCCGAGGACCGTCCTCAGCCGGCAGCATCGACGTCTTTCTGGGGAATTTGTCACAAATGCAGGATTTCAGGGTCCTCTCCCAGACCTGCCAAATCAGAGCCTGCATCGTAACAAAGTTGTACGTGCATTCAAGTCTGGGAAGCCCTGCTCTGGATATGCAGGTTGACACCGAGAGGTGGCCTTGCTGAGTGCTGCGGAAGGACACACTCCACTTGATAACGACCCACCAAGCTGTTCTCCAAAATGATCACGCCGCTCGCTTCCTGTCTGCTGCAACGAAGCGTGACGGGCATTCTGTTTTCCGCAGTCATCGCTCTTGACATTGACTTTTAATCTTTGCCGATCGGGTAGGTGCAAGAGGGTGTCTCAGTGTGTTTCTCCTTTTCCTTTTCCTGAGTCCCAACATCTCCTGGAGGATGCCAGCTCCTCGCCCCAAGGACCCCACCTCGAGGAGCAGCCAGGAGTCTTGTCTTTCCGTGTGTTTCTGGGCCACTGGGCTTTCTTCTAGCAAATGCCTCATGTTTTTGGCCCATTTTTCTATTGGGTTGCTTGTCTCTCTCTAACTGACTCACAGGAGATACTGTCTAGGACTTTCACACCGTGGGTCCCGTGTCCCACACGTGCCGTGTGTTGAGCACACCACTGGGTCCCGTGTTCCACACGTGCCGTGTGTTGAGCACACCACTTCCTCTTCCGGGCAGAAAGGAGGGCAGATTCGCCAGCCTCCTCTGTCGTTAGACCGGGACCATGGGGTTGAGTTCCGGTTACAGGAAGGATAGTCAAATTAGTTTGCCGGAGCTGCTCTGACAGAGCACCACACACTGGAGCTTCTAAACAATGGAAATCCATTTCCTCGCACTTCTGGAGACTCGAAGTCCAAAATCATGTTGTGGACAGGCCTAATTTCTTCTGAGGCCTCTGTCCTTGGCTTGTAGGTGGCTTCTTTCTAGCTGTGTCTTCACGGGGTCCTCCTTTGGTCTGGGTGTACCTGTGTCCTAATCTCCTCTTCTGAGAAGGATGGTAAGGATATTGGATGAAGCTCCACCGTAAGACCTCATTTCACCTTAATTACCTCTCAGAAGGCTCTGTCTCCAAAAATGGTCACCAAAAGAGGGACTGGGGTTAAGAGTCTCACATATGAATTTTGGGAGGAAGGGCACAAAGCTCAGCCCATAACAATAGTCTAAGCCATAAAATCACCCCATAGCTCTTTCTTGCCCTTTTGTGGCAACTTTGGAAGCCACGTGTTCCCGGGAGGGAAGGAGCAGCCCAGGTCCCTGTGTGGCTGCTTGGAGCAGAGCTGGCTATCCCTAAGACACGGTAGCGAACCCAACCTTCACTGTGCAAAACCACTGAGATTGGGGAATCTGTCACTGCCAACCCAGATATTTTCTCCTGATGAAAGCAGGTTTTGGGGAGGCTAGACTGTGAGTTTTCTTGCCAACATGGTTCTCGCCATGTTTTGGAATTGAGGCAATGCTTGCCTTTTCAAACGATCTGGGCATGTTTCCTCTTTCTCTATTATCTGGAAGAGTGGTTCCTAAAACATTTGGTAGAAATTGCTGATAAATCATTTGGACCTAGTTTTCTCTTTCTGGGAAGATTTTTAACTAATGATTCAATTTCTTTAAAGGTCATTAGACTCGCCACGTTTTCTGCTGCTTCTTTGGTAAGGTGTATTGCTCTTTAAAGAATCTATCCCTTTTGTCTCAGTTTTAAACTGTGAAGTTTTCCATAATAAATTCTTCTCGTTTGTGAAATCATTACAGCCCGTGCAGTTATGGTCCCTTTTAAATTCTTAATATTGTTTATTTTTTTCATTCTCCCTCCCCACCACGTTTTTACTTTCTGCTGATTAATCGTGAAAGGGAATCAGCTTTTTAGAAAGCATCCCCCACCAAAGAACCAACTTTTGGCCTTGATTATTCTTTTCTATTACACTTTGTCTTATTTATGCCTTTCATTTTGCTCTTAACTTTCGTATTGTAGTCCTCTGCTTTCATTGGATATATTCTGTTCTCCTTTGAATTCTTAGACTGGATACTTAAGGCATTAATTTTGAGTAGTGTTAATTCTCATATGAACACTATAAGGTAGGGGTGCCCGGCTGACTCAGTCGGTGCATTGTGGAACTCCTGATCTTGGGATTGTGAGTTTGAGCCCCACCTTGGGTGTGGAGCCTACGTAAAAAATTTAAACTAAAGAAGGTATGATTTTCTTCTATATATTATTTTAGTTGTATCATTACAATTTTTGTAGAAAGTAATTTTATCACATATTTATTCAGATTTCTGTTTTGTAATTTCTATTGGAATTCCTTCTTTGACCCACCACTGTTTAGATTTTTAAAAATTCCAGATATCTGGATTTTTAATGGGTGTGTTTTGTTATTAAATTTCCTACTTGAATGCATTAGGGTCAGAGAATATGGGATTCTTAGGATTTGTGGAGGCTAGCTCTTTGGTCTAGAACCTATTTTTGTAACCATTCCATGAATGCTGTGAAATGAACGTGTATCCTTCTATGTTGGGGGCAATATTCTGTGTGCAATCATCAGAACTTCCTTATTTGCTCTATTCAAATGTGCTACGTTCTTGGTAACTTTTTGTCAGCTTGGTCAGTAACTGAGATGGATGTATTAAAAATCTCCTATTGGGGGTGCCTGAGAGACTCAGTCTGTTATGCATCCCATTAAACTCAGCTCAGGTCTTGATCTCATGGTCCTGAGTTCAAGGCCCCACCCTGGGCTCCATGCTCTGGGCATGGAGCCTACTTTAAAAATGAATAAATAAAAACAAATTAATTAATTAACAATCTCTTACTATGTGAATTTTTAAACTTCTTGTGGTTTTGTCATTTTTCGCCTTTTGCATGTTTTGAGCTCTGTTTTGTTGCATAAAAGGATAGAATCATTATATTTTCTTGATGAATTGAACCTTTTATCATTATGTAGGAAATCTATTTTTAGTGATATTTTTACCCTTAAGTCTAGCTGATCTGATACTGATATATCTTCACCAGCATTCTTTTGCTTAGTATTTTCTTGGTTTGTCATCTTCCTTTTTTTTTTCCACTTTAACTTTTATGTTTGACTTTCAATCTTTATGTTTTCTTTCTGTCTCTTCTAGACTGCATTTAGCTAGATTTTTAAAATTCGGTCTGGCATCTTGATCTTTTAACTGGAAAATCTAATTCATTCTCATTTGTTATGATTGGCATGCTTGGATTGATTTCTACCATTTCTTGCATGCTTTTTATTTGGCTGGATTTCTGTTTGTTTCTCTTTTTTCCCTGTTTTCTTTTAGAATGACTTCACTATTTCTATTATTATTATTCATTATTCATTATTCATTATTCCATTTTCTCCATCGACTTGCTTGGGAACTATGTGCTCTATGCCCATTTTATTTTTTGGTTGTTCTAGCTATTTTATGTGCATACTTGGCTTAATAAGGTTTAAAGTTAACCAATACATTTCTGTTCCCCTTGGCTATCCTAGCTCCTTTGCTTTTCCATATGAATTTTAAGATAAGCTTCCCCGTTTTTATAAAGAAGTCTGCTGGGATTTGGGTTATGATTGTGGGAGGTCTATAGACCACTTTGGGGAAAACTGATATCTTGATAATATGACCACAACAAACCTCTCCATTTATTTAAGGCTTCTTTCATTTTTCTCATCTGTGCTTTGTAGTTTTCAGCATATAAGCCTTGCACATCTATTTTATTGTTTCCAGCAATATTATAAGTGGTACTTTAAAAAATTCAATTCCCATTTGTTCATTGCTAGTACATAAAAATATGATTGATTTTTATCTAATGGCTTGTATCCTGTGTCCTTTCTGAACTAACTTATTAGAGTTGTTTGTAGTTTTTATAGATTCCTGGGGGTTTTATATGTAGTCAACCATGTCCTCTGTGAATGCAGTTTCATTTATTTTCCAATTGGTATGCCTTTTAGTTATTTTCTTGTTTTATTTTACATGTAAGGATTTCTGACAGAGAAGCAGGGAAAGTGATCTCACCTGATTCTAAGTGGAAATTATTCAGCCTTTGCCTGGGTGACTCAGTGGGTTAAAGACTCTGCCTTGGGCTCAGGTCATGATCTCAGGGTCCTGGGACGGAGCCCTGCACTGGGCTCTCTGCTCAGCAGGGAACCTGCTTCCTCCTCCCTCTGGCTTCCTTTCTGCCTACTTGTAATCTCTCTCTTTCTGTCAAATAAATAAATAAATAATCTTAAAAAAAAATAAATAAACTTAGGTATCATGTTAACTGTAGGTTTTTCACAAAGAAATCTTTTCATGTTGAAGAAGTTCCTTTTTCCTCCTTGTTTGTTTAGAGCTTGGTTTTTTTTCCTTTTTTCTTATTAGGACTATACATTAAATTTAGCCAAATTATTTTTCTGCAACTTTCGAGATGATCACATGATTTTTCTGCTTTAATCTGCAGATATAGTGAAGTATACTGATTCGTGAATGTTGAACTAACCTGGAGTTCCTGGGATAAACCCCAATGTGGTTATATTATCATTTTAATTTTTGCCTACATTTATTTTGCTCATTTTTTTAAAGTTTTTTTTTTTTGTATCTTTGTTTATGAGGGGTATTAGCCTATATCTTTAGTTTAGTTTTTTTTTTCTTTCCCTTGTAATGTGTTTGATTTTAATATAGCCTAATATAGGTTTCATGTAATGAGTTGGAAGTGTCCACTTCTATTTTCTGGAAATGTTTATATAGACTTAGTATTATTCCTTCTTTAAATATTTGAAGGATTTGCAATGGGGTGCATGCAGTCATCTGAGCATGCAATTTTCCTTGTGGGAAAGTTCTTAACTGCAGTTTTAACTATGAATGTAATTTCTTTAATAGATAATTAAAATTATCTGTTAACTTTTGAATGAGCTTTGATAATTTGTATCTTTCAATAAATGTGTCCATTTAACATAGGTTACTGAATGTATTGTCATAAAGTTGTTCATAATATTTCCTTAACATCTTTTTAGTGTCTGTAGGATCTGTAGTAATGTCTCTTATTTAGTTCTCATTGTTGGTAATTTGTGCCTCCATTTTTCCTTTATCAGTCTGACTAGAGGTTTATCAATTTTATTGACCTTCACAGAGAACCAAGTTTTTATTTCATTAATTTTTAATCTCTTGGTTTTCTTTTTCCATCTTATTGATTTCTGCTCTTTATTGTTTCTTCCCTTCTGATTTCTTCGGGTTTAATTTTTTTTAGTTTCTTTAAGTCAAAATTTAGGTAATTAATTTGAGACATTTCTTTTTTTCTGATACAGGTCTATAGTGTTATAAATTTCCCATGAAGCGTTGTTTTAGCTGCATTCCACAAATTGTAATATGTTGTCTTTTTATTTTTATTTAGCTAAAATTACTTTCTAACTTCTTTTGCAACTTTTTTTTGATCCATTAGAAGCGTGTTGTTTAATTTAATATTTGTTCATCATCCAAATATCTTTGTTACTAATTTTTACTTTATATTAGTTGCAGTTAGAGAATATACTTTGTATAATTTCAATTCTTTCTAATGTGTTTTGTGTCCCAGTGTATAGTTTATTCTATGGAATATTCCACATGTGCTTGAAAAGAAGGTTGTTGGTTGGAGATGTTGCTCTAAATATCAATTAGAGCAAGTTGGTTGATAATGTTGTTCAGGTCTTTTATAACCTTACTGACTTTCTGTTTACTAGTTCTATCAATTACTGAGAGAAGAGTATTAAAGTTCCAGTTAGATTTGTGGATGTATTTATTTCTTTTCAGTTAAAACAGTTACTGTATGTATTTTGAAGCTTGGCTGTTAGGTATTTACACTTTTAAGATTATTATGTTTTCTTGATGAATTGATCCTTAATCATGGTGCAACATCTCTCTTTTTTTAGAGGGTATAAATGATACCACATTTTATTTTATTTTTTTTAAATTTTAATGCAACATCTCTTTACCTTTGGTTATATTCCCTGCTCTGAATGCTATATTTACTACTTTTAATAGAGCCACTCTAGTATTTTTTGATTGATGTTTGCATGGTTTCCAAGAGTATATATTTTTCCATCATTTTACTTTATTTTTTTTAAGATTTTATTTATTTATTTGAGAGAGAGAGCGGAGCAAGAGAGAGAGCATGAGTGGGGGTTGGGGCAGAGGGAGAGAGAATAGCGGGCTCCCTGCTGAATGGGGAGCCTGATGTGGGACTCTATCCCAGGACCCTGGGATCATGACCTGAGCTGTAAGCAGATCCTTAACCGTCTGAGCCACCCCAGTGCCCCTCCATCATTTTACTTTAAATCAAATCATAGCGACCATTAAGTGTAAATAATTGGAATGTAAGTAAACGAAATACATTTTAAAAAAAGAGATAGGTTAAATTTTGAAAAAGCAAGACTCAAGTCTTGCTAAAGTATGTTGTCTGCAAAACGTACTTTCAATATAAAGACATAAATAGGTTAATTTATGGAGCATCTATGTACCAGATGCTTGCCTGGGCCTTGGGGACACAGTGAGGATTCAACACAAATAAGATCTACACCGGAGCTAATGGGAGCTTACCTTCCCGTGACCTCTGGATTAGGTAACCACCTTTGTTAGTGCACTAAAGTTTATCTTGTGCTTAAGATGTGTTGTGTTACCCTATGAGGACTAGACTATCTTATGCTTGTCTGATAGATGGGGGTACTGAAGCTTAACAGAGTTTAGAGACTTTCCTAGGGTTATACAGTAATCGGAGGAGCCGAGTTGCAGGAAGTGTGTTTTCAGTCATTCTCAGATGTGTTGGTGGGAACCACTCTATGGAGTGATCTAATTTTGTCTTACAAACAGTATGTCATAGGCCTAGACTAGTTTCTTACAGGGCAGATGGATTTGCTGCCAGGCTTCTCAGAGGTGCTGGTTATCATTTGACAGTCTGGTGACTCCAACATTGATGAGTAATGATGGTGTGTGGAACCCAAACCACCAGCCACTTGGTTTGGCTTCAGAGAAGTGTGAATATAGTAGAAAATTCTGATCATTTGTCAAGACCTAAACATTTTTCCCATAAACCTCCATTTTAGAAGTTTTAGTTTTACAGAATTATTGCAATGATAGAACAGAAAGTTGCCTTGTAGTCCATTCTCAATTTCCCCATGACTAACATGACTATGGATGTTTGTTGTGATTAATAAGTATTAATACATTGTTGCTAATTAAAGTCCATATGTTACTCAGATTTCTGGATTTTTCCCTAATGCCTCTTCTTTTTCTTTCTTTTTTTTAAATTTTACTTTATCTTATTTTATTTTTTTGGTGGGTAGTGAAGCAAGATTTATTGAGCGATAGCAAAGTGATAGTACAAAACTACCAAGGAGGGAGGGGACTTGAGGGGGTTGCCCTGTCTTTTCTTTTTCTTTCTTTCTTTTTCCCATTTTTTTCCCTTTTTCCGTGCCAGGATACCACATTGCATTTGATAATCTGTCTCCTTTAGCTCCTCTTGGTTGTAACTCAGACTTGTTTTTGGTGCCCCTGACAGTTTTGAGGATAGTTTGGTCAGTTATTTTGTAGAATGTTCCTCATTGGAATTTGATGTTTTTCTCATGATTAAACTGGAGTAATATGTTTTGGGGAGGAAGACCACAGATGTAAAGTAACTTCTTATCATATATCAAAAGTATACACAGGTAGCATTGACTTAATCTATTGTAAAGTTACTCTTTTCTTTCTCCCTTCCCATTCTGTCCTGTCCTCTTTGGAAGAAAGTCACTATGTGCATCCCATTTCAGGAGTGGGGAGTTAGTCTCTTCTCCTCTAGGGTGGAGTAACTACATAAATTACTTGGAATTATTTAACATGGGTAGTCTGTCTTTTCTCTCTACTTAATTATACTTTCCATGCAGATCAACAGCAAAACAAATTATCCCCTGTCTCTCCTTGCCCTCTCCCACCTCCTAGTGACTCTTGGTTCCACCATTCCTTGTTACTTGAGGATGCAGCTGGACTCAGAAAAGCACTGGTTGAGGAAGCCTCCCTGTTGCTGTCATTCCCACAGTGTTCCTCTGTGATGGTGATGCACCCTCTGTGGGTTTGAGAAGTCAGGTTCCTGGTCATCAAATCATTGGTCCACAATGAGGATGCTGATGAGCTGAGGAGATGGGCTGGAGATGGTGCCAATGAGCTGAGGACAAGCCGACACCTCAATGTTGAAGTGGCGTAACAGTTAAAATGGTGGGCAGGTTATGATGTGCAGTCCCAACTACCTTCCCAGGATGGGGAGTCTGATGAAGGAGGACATTTTGTTTGGCTGAGCGCCAAACAAAATGGGTTGAGTAAACAAATAGGGGAGTGGAAACTGGAGCAGAGATGAATCACTCTACCTGTAAGAAGTGAGAAAATTGAAATTTTGGGGGGGAAGCTGGGATGCCTTGAGAGTAGAGATAGTGGGGCAAGGTGCTAGACATGGAGAAGGGCATAAGAGAAATGTCTAACATGGATTTTTAATTTTTATTTTATTCATTTATTTATTTTTAAGATTTTATTTATTTATTTGACAGAGAGAGAGACACAGCAAGAGAGGGAACACAAGCGTGGGGAGTGGGAGAGAGAGAAGAAGCCCCCCTGCCAAGCAGAACCCAATGCAGGGCTCGATCCCAGGACCCTGGGATTATGACCTGAGCCGAAGGCAGATGCTTAATGACTGAGCCATCCAGGCACCCCTAACATGGATTTTTTGGTTGTTGTGGGGTTGTCAGTATAATCCTTCATGTCCGCTCCCCAGGGAAGTCTGGATTAGTCATTGAAATTGGGTAGGACTGTGTGGGGAGGATCTTGAAGACTTGCTAGGTTCTGTGTCAGTGGAGATGCAGAAACAAGTGGACCATGCAGACACTGGGGGCAGAGAATGAGCAACTGGCTGCTATTTGGGTTGCAGGAATGATACTATGCCTGTAACTGCAGAGTCTTACACAGCCCTACTCACTGTGACAATTACCCTCCTGTGATTCTAAGTCAGTCCTGTGGGGAGAGTGGGGAAGTTGGTACAGATATGGAAACTGGGCGTGGTGAAGCTGCTGCCTGTCCAAGGTCACTGTTGGCCAAGCCGCAGGGGTCCCCGATGTCCTGACGCCACCCCCTCTATTCAGTGTCCTTTTCCTCTTTCTACACCACATCTTCCCACCTTTCATTAGCCCCTCAGAAAGAGCCCATTGTTTATTGCACAAGTAACAGCAACATCAAAGTTGGAAAATTCCTTTTGAGACCAGGGCTCTAAAAAACATGCCCCACAAACCAATCCACTTAAAATGCAAATTCCACTGACACTAATAAGCAATATATATACACATGCATTTACACATGCAAATGAGCAGAATGGGGCACAAGACTTTCCTCCACGGCATCCGCACATGATTACGTTCGAGACACTCCATCAAAGTGAAGCTGAGAGGCCATCTCCCATGTGTCCTCACCAGGCTCCAGCCTTCTGAGATGCCCGCGAGCTGTGGGCAGCACATGTGGTCCTTCAGAAGCCAGAGTATCGTCCAAGTTCCAGGCTCTCTATTAAGCTGTGTGACAAGGCTTAAGTCACAGTGACTGAACCTCAGTCACTGCCCTGCTGAGCTTAATACTGCTGGTCATCCTCATCTGCCTGTCAAATCTCCCTCCAACTTCAGGTCTATGGGGTCTTCTGGAAAGCCCTTGGGCATCACTGCTGCCCGCACTGATCTCGCCGGCATCTGAACTCAGGGCTCATGTCCCCATTCAGTCGTCCTGGATTCGTTTTTAGCACCGGACACGCAGTTGCCAAAATGGACCCTCCCCCAAAGATCTCTATGTTTCTGTTGCATTATGCCTTCCCTTCAAAGTGTTGGGATTCCAAGCAGACGGATGAGATTTGGGGGTTTTCCCAATGGTGTCTTCAGCCAGGGAAGAAGTTAAAATAAAATAGCTTCTCATAGAAAGTTAGAGATCCTGATGAGACGCAGGTGTCACGGGCATTTATCCCTCAGCGACAAGAGATGAGCTTTTCCGCATACTTAAACTTTCAGTGACCATGTCCCCATTCCCTAACTATCAAAACATTTTTTGGCCATTTTGGGCAGAAATACATTTTTTCTGAATTATTTTACACATTCGGCTGCCTCCTTAAATTACGCTGAGCTCTAAGGGTCCAGGCAATAAACATCATTTACTAGAGGTCGGTGGGACAATATAGATCCTTGAAGGTCCCCAGGGGCCACCAGCCACGGGGATCACAGTTTCCCTAGCCCTTACTCTCAATGACCCCACAGAGTGCTTTTGTCACTCAAACTCACCTGAGCTTTTGGGGACTGGGGATGAGGCCGGGCAAAAAATCGCATATTATTATTTCATTTAGGGGAAAAATGTGTGTGTATAAAAATGGCCAGAACTACATACACCAACACATTGGAAATGATCTCTTGATGCTAATTCGTGGGCTTTTGGGCATATCAATAAATATGGCTCTACCACCCACATTTTAATGTTTGCATCATATTTCATTACATGGGTGTTCCAAAGGATGCTGCATTATTCTCCTATTAGCTGCTTTCCAGTTATTTCTCTGTTATAAATAACGCTCTGATCAATCTCCTTGCACACACATCTCTGTGCACACTTAACGTAGGGAAATTTTTGGAAGCCGAACTGCTGGAAGGAGGGCATGCTCGGGTAAGTTTTTGATACCTGGTTTCCAGGGGTCCTGTAGCGCCACTGCCCAAACCTCCCTTCCCCCAGGGGCGCGTGAGGGTCCTGCTTCTATGGGCGGGAGCAGCCCCTCTCTTGCCCCTGCTCCCAGGCTGGTGGGAGTGGCAGCGTTCGCGTTCCCCAGCCTCTGCGGCACCGTTTCTCCCCTCTCCTTCAGTTACCTGCAGTTGTCCACATGCGGCCAACTCCCAATAAATACCTGTGGCTTATTGAATGAGAGCTGCGTCTCCCCAGCCCCAGCCCAGCCCCCGACAGTGCTGGTGCCCGCCTGTCCTCCTCCTCCGGCAGAGCCCCGTAATAGATGGCCAGGAGCCCGCCCCAGCCTCGGTCTCCGGAGGGTGATGAGGGGCAGGACAAATGCGAAGTGAGTGGCAATATTTCCTGAGAGCCGGAAGGGGGAATCTATCACTCCGCACCAGAGTCCCCGCAGACCAGGAAAGGAGTATCTGTGGGAGAGTGGAGATCAGGGATCAGGGATCAGGGTGGGGAGCCAGGGGCCAGAGCACTGGGCGGGGGGCGGGGAGGGGGTGAGGGTGCAGTGCAGGCAAACTCTGGTCCCTCTCTCTGAGCAGGAAGTAGCCTTGCAAGCCCTGGAGTGAAATAAAAAAGGGAAGTTTCTGCACAGTTAATTCCTGGTGGTTCAACTCCCTCACTAGGCAGGGGTGGGGGATGTGGGAGACAGAAAGAGGAGAGGCAGGGGGATGCCAGACAGAGGCTTTGACGAATGCCTAAGACACTCCAAATTCACGGCCAGACACTCAAGCCTTTCAGGGCTGTTCCAGGTATTTTAATACCTCCCTCCTTTCTACTTTCTCCCCAAAGNCCAGGTATTTTAATACCTCCCTTCTTTCTACTTTCTCCCCAAACCTTTCATCCCCAGGCTCACCCTAGGGCCCTGGGTGAGGTAGGAGGCTGGCCAATCACCAATGGCTAATCTCCAACTAATCACGACTGGAGAGGCTTCAACCTTGACTCTATTTTGTGGTTGCTGCTCCTACAACTGAGAGACTGGACTTGTTTATCTCCAGGCTGAGCCTGCTGCAGACAAGGCTGCAATCACCAGTAACCTATTCAGAGCTTGGACTCCCCACAGCCGGGTTCCAAGGTCAAGCAGAGCAGTTGCCTCCAGTCATCTTGACTGCTGAAGGTCCTCAGCTGGTCTCTATGGAAGATTGATTGTATTAATGGCTCTCGGAGTGGCCTCCGTGAATCCAGGCCCTTTGGTAGTGACCTCCCACACTCCCCAAGAGTCTCAACTCAGACGTGTGACTCACTTGGCCAATGAGACAGAAGCAACCCTGACACAAGCAGAACTTGGAGAAGTGCTTGTATGTTGCCACCCTGCCCCTGCGCCTCCACCGTGAGAACACACCTGGGCTAGTCTTTTGGAAGGACGTGAGCCCAGGTCACGGCTGCATGAAAAAGCCTAGCCAAGATCAGCCAAGCCCAGCCCCGTTGCCCTGCAGACTCGTGAGAAATAACAAATGGTTGTTGTCTAAGTCACTAAGATTCAGGATGCTTGGTCTGCCGCAGTCGCTGACGGACACATCTCCTTCACCTATACATAAAAGCCATTCCAGAGATCAGCCTGAAGGAAGTCAGCCTGGGCCCTTGCAGATGGGAAATCTTGGGAGGCTCATGCTTTATATCCGATGCCCAAGTTCACAGGGGAGGCTGGAGCTGCTTTGTGATGAGCCAATCAAACGTAGGCACTGAGAGCTGCTAGGATCCTCTCAAACTCAGTTTATTTCACTTTAGTTTTTATCAAATCACAAAAATAACACATGCTCATTAGAAAGATAACAAACAAAACAAAAGTTCATAGACTTAAACATCCCACTTTACTGTACCACCTGCCTCTACCCCTTCCCCTGCTTGTCCCTACTCTGATTTCAACCCCAAAGGGAGCCAGTATTAATAATTTGATGTGTATCCTTCCAGATAGTTTTCAAAGTCCACACACACAAATGTACATGGAGTTCTTTTGCCAAAATGCAATAACAGCAAAACATTGTTCTGAGACCTACTTCTTTTACTTAACAGACAATTGCCAAGTCTAGTTCACTCTTTTTAATAGCTGCATAGTATTTTAGGGCACCGATGTACTCTAATTGACCACATCCTTATAGACATTTAGATTGGTTCAAATTCCCTTACGGTAACTGAAATATATATAATATCTTCAGGCACTTATGATGCTATTTCTATGAGACACATAAAAGTGGAGCTGCTAGGTCAATTTCTAATTCATACTGCCAAACTGCCTTTCAAAGAGTGAGTGGTAGGAGGATGTCGGTCCTTCCACAACCTCGCTCACGTTGGACAGTATCGATCTTGTAAGCTTTTTGCCAATCCGATGGGAGGAAAATAACACCTCCTTTTATATTATTTTTATTACGGGTGACATTGAAATAGCTTTACATATTTATTAGTTCTTTGTGTGTCACTTTTGGTGAACTCCTGTTTGTATAATTTGACTATGTTCTCCGTCAGCTCATGGTTGTTTTCTTATTGGATATGACAGGCCTTTATATATTACAGCTATCAATTTCTTGTTGTATACGTCCCCAATTTTTCTAAATTCATCATGTTGCTGCCTCTTAGAAAATCCCATTAAATGATCCAGAACTACGAGACTTAATTCATTCTCCGGGCATTTGTTTTCTGTTAGAATATCGTGGTAGGAATATCTAGAGAAGTAATGCATGAGAGCCTGCTCTTCCCACTTATCTGCACCTCTGATAACACCCCAGGGGACTTAAATCCCTCTCTGGGATCGGCTTTCGGGATGCTAGGGATTATTTACAGCAAATGCTTTTCATATCCCATCCCATAACCTCTCAATCCACCTTGAAGTTCACCTACAGATGCTGTGGACAGTTTCTCCATACGCTGTTGGCCTCCTACCTCAAGTGCCACGACAGCTTTCCACTTGTCTGCCTGAGATCTTTCCCCAGTTAGCCTCAGGATCTTGTGCAATCTATACCACTTAGGCACAGCACAGCCTGGAAGTGTCTGGGGGTTGAACGCCCCGGCGGTAAGCTTCTGTGAATGGGGGACAAATGCTTCTGCTTCCCCATCACTTGGAGGGGAGGGGGGATCCCAATCATGGGTCTCTAGTGGGACTGAGAGTAGCTCGTTGTACTAGAGTTCTCCAGAGAAACAGAACCAATGGAACGAGAGACAGATTTATTATAAGGAACTGGCTCACATGATAATGGAAACAGGCAAGTTCCAAGATCCGCATTTGGCAAGCTGGAGCCCCACGGGAGCCAATGGTGTGGTTCCAGTCCGAGAGCCAGCAGCTCGAGACTCGGGAAGAGCCAATGTTTCCGATGGAGGCAGGAAAAGACCAATGTCCTGGCTCAAGGCCGTCAGGCAGGAGGGGTCCTCTGACTCAGCTTTCTTATTCCGTTCAGGCCCCCAGTGGATTGGATGAGGCCCACCTACCTCAGGGAGGACCATCTTCTTGGCCAAGGCTACAATTCAGATGCTAATCTCATCCAAGACACCCTCATAGACAGGCCCAGAATAGTGCCTGACCCCCCGTTGGGGCCCCCATGTCATAAAATTAACCACCATACTTGCCCCCAGTGGCGTCTCTTTATTGATTTCTCTCTCCTCCTTGTCTGTCATCTCCACCCACTGACTCACACTTCTTGGTACACCCTCTGAAGAAGCTACCTTCTCCCAAGTCCTGGTCTCAGGGTCTTCTTTCCAGGAGACCCACCCTAAGACAAGAGAGGAAAGCAAAGCCATGAGAGGCTTTCACGTGACTGGGTTGCACTTTTGTAAACCTCTGACAAGGGGATGATTTTTCTCCAGACCACAGCAACCTCTCTTCTTCTAGATTAGCCAAACCTTAGCTGGGACACAAGCCCGGGGACCAGAGACAAAACAAAAGTCAAGCATGCTGTGACCTCATTTTCTGTTCTCTTGCTGCCCGGTGTGAAGGAAAGAGAGGGTCCCTTGCCATGCAGCTCAGGGCTAGAGAGGGGATGTGGGCAGACGGGGCTGGGGGTAGGGAGCACTCCCCTGGTGGAGGAAGAAAACTTCCTCAGCCCTCTCAGCCTCTGCCACTGGGTTCAAGAATTAAACTGTCATAAGACAGATCAATAGAAGAAAAGCATGAAGGTTTTATTTAGTATCTTTACATGCACACAGGAGTCTCCGTGAGGAAAATCAGACCCAAAGAGGCAATCAGGTCCCAAAGCTTCTATGTCTTTTTAAGCAACGACTGATAAATTATGGGGATGGGACAATATCAAGGGGCCCCGGGCTAAGTACAAGACATGGAGGGATAGGGCCTAAGAACTACATGAGGGAAACAGATGGAAGATCGGGGTTCTTTCGGTGGGTTTGTGCCTCCAGGTCCATAATCAGCCTTGACTTTGGTCTCTGGTGATGAGTGTTCTTCTCCTTCTGGTGCGGGGAGGCCTCCTTTCTCATGGAAAGTGTTAGGATCTGCTTTCAGGGAGAAGGAGGGAAGTCAGAGAAAATCTACTGTTTCTCAAGCACCTTTGGCTCAAAGTAATCAATGTGCCCAAGCGGGCATATTTTGGGGTAGTATGTCCTGCGCCCCTTCACAGACATAGGGCTGACAGAAGAGGCCCCAGAAAGCTAGATCCTTTCGTGGCCAGCCAGAGGAGAAACAAGACTTAGGTCAGCAGGCCCCTGACAGGTGCCCTAGAGAGAGACGGGCCCCTCCTACAGGCCCTGCTGGATGAGCCCGGGCCCTCAGTGAGGAGTCAGAAAGCAGAAGCTGGCATGGGCACCACATCCCCTGGCCTGGGGTTCTCGAGGCAAAAATTACCCACCGGTCCATCCAAAGAGACGCTACAGGCTTCCAAGGCTTACAGTGCAAGGAGAGTGCTGGTCTGTGAAGTCAGACAGCTGCATTTAGCATCATGAGACATCAGACACCGGGTTGCCAGCCCTACAGGCCTGAAGCACCTCCTGTTTGGCCTGGGGACAAGAATGTCTCCTTCCCAAGTGGCATCTGCTCAGGAAGCCCTGGCCCCAGCAGGGGTTTCTTGCCCGAACTTTGCTCTGAGACCTGAGCCGTGGGT
>LNAC01000098.1:4040008-4091855 GCA_002007465.1 Ailurus styani | reverse complement strand
CCCCCCCGCCCACCGCCAGTGTCTCCCATGACTCCCAGGAATGGTGGGATGTTTGTGGTCTAAGGTGCTTCCTCCTGGGCTACACTGTCCCTGGCTTCCAGGTCCCCAGGCTGTAACAAGTCCTGCCCTTTCCCCTCATCCACCCTCCTCCCCATGGATGGTCCCCTTTCCAGGCCCACGGCCCCCTTCCCAGGCTGCGTAGGGAACCCCAACCTCCTTTGATGTTTGGATGCAGAGCAAGTGTTTCTTTGTCGATACGTCTGGATGGATGCAAGGGCCGACAAGCCCATTAAGCTGTTTTCACAAAACAAAAAAGGGAATAACATCTTCCATCGCCCGCGAGTAAAAGACTCCTAATGTACCCAGCTTTTAAAATAACTGCTTCTGGTCAGTTGGGTAGTTTTACCTGCAAGGGTTAGCTGCCTGGCACAGGGCGAGCTGGGGACACGCAGGAGCAATCAGTAAGGTGAGCAGGCAGGGGTGTAGGGACACCAGCCCTGGAGTGGGCACAGCCCAAGTGAAAGCAGACATGGGGAGCACGGGGTATTTGCCCAACAGACACAGGGCCCCCGTGAGGTGGGCAGCAGTGATGGGTAGATTCCTGGAGATGGGTTCTTTTTTTCTTATTCTTGGGGGAATCCAACCAGCTTGAGAGAAAATCCTCTCAGCCTAGCCAGGGAACCGACTTCTCTGAAGTCAAAGGCAGGACTTGGGGATCACTGCTCACCTGCCTGGACCAAAGCAGGCAGCCCCTTTGGCATAAGGAGTAGGAGGCGGGGCCTGGGTGAGCTAAGGCAAGTCATCCCCCTTCTTCTGTCCTCCCAGCTGGCCTGCAGCTCCCATGGCTGGGGAACCAGACTCGGGGAAGGTAGACAAGGAAGCAGGGCTGGAACCACCTGGAAAGAAGCTCCTCCCGGCCCCCTGCAGGACTGGGGGAGCCCCCAGCAGGGGCGGGGGGTAGGGGTGGAAAGCTTCTGTGTCTAATTGCAGGCAGCGGGGAGGGAGAGGCAGGGAAGACAGGGCGCACAGGCGCCCAGGAATTGGCCTCCTCTTTAATGAAGAAGTAATTCAGTTAGCCCGGATTTCCCTGTCAGCAACTTTTATTAAATGCAGGAGCCGCCAGGCTGTTAGGGATGTGGAGGGAAGCTTGGGGACCAGCGGGGATGGCAGGGGGCAGCGAGCAAGGAGCAAGGCAAGGTGTTAAGCAGATTAAGGATGGGGGGAGCATGAGAAAAATAAAGAAAAGAGAAAAAGCAAACGGGGCAGCAGAGAAGGAAATCAAGCACAAAGAGGCCCAGATGAGGAGGAGGCAGGGGGCCCGAATTCCTCCCTGCGCCTCTATTGTGTTCCCCACGGCCTAATCAGGAGCTAATACAATCCGGCCCCATGTGAAAGGCCGCCAGTCAGGTCTTCCCTGCTCGGTGCTGCGGAATGGAGAAGCACAATAGCCTCGTGAAATAAATAATAACACGGGGAACGCAGAGCTGCAGGCTCCCAGGCGAGAGGTCAAAGCGATGGGCTGGACCGAGGTGCCCACTGAGGCACCGCTGAGGCCGCCAGGGGCCCAGGGGCAGCTGATCCGGGCTGAGGTGCAGGGAGGAGGTCGCTGTAACAAAACAAAGCAAAACAAAAGCAACATTTATTGTGCCGTTTTAAGTACTTTTGCCTGTACCAACTCTCAGCGACCCTATTAACGTATTATTATCCCTACTGTGTGGATGAGGAAACTGAGTCTCAGAAAGGTTAATTAAGGGGTTGGTAAGCTATGGCTTACAGGCCAGATCTGGCCCACTTCCTGTTTGTGGGAAAATAAAGTTTTATTAGAACACGGACACATGCATTTGCCTGTTTGCGGCTGCCTTCAAGCGACATGGGCAAGCGGAGTAGCCGTGACAGAGACGGTGTGGCCTGCAAAGGCTAAAATGTTTACTCTCCAGCCCTTTCCAGAAAATGTTGATGACCCCGAGGTTAAATGGTCTGTTCAAAGTTACAGAACCGGAAAGAGACAGAGCTGGCATTTCAGTCTAGCTTTGTTCCTGACACTCTGCAGGAAACGGGGGGAGGTCTTAAAGGCCCCAGATGGGAATGGGTGGTGTGGCCTGGGGAGCCCATGTGGTGGGGAGGGAGGAAGGTAGACCCGGCTGGTCCAATCCAGCTTCACAGTGGGTGGTGAAGCGGATAGGGGCAGAGGACCCTGACAATTGGGGGGTCTCCAGGGAACTGTGGTTCTTTAAAACCCCTTCAGCAATAACCCTGTCTGCCAGGATCAGCCTTTCTTGGCCTGAGACAGACCAATCACCCCTGGAGCCTGGAGTGGGTCCAGCAAGCCTTGGGGCTGCCTGGCAGGATGGGGCTGACCCGGGCTTGCAGGTTTCCCTTTATCCTTGTCTACCCCACTTTGAGACCAGCTGGCATCCTCTGGGCTGGAGTTTGCCTGACTTCCTAACTAATGCTCAGCTGAAGCTGGGGGTGGGGTGGGGGGAGGACTGTGTGTGACCAAAGACAGACAGCAGAAGGCCCAGCTCCCAGCCTTGGATGACAGGCAGGGCTCTTGGTCTCGGTCACTGCTCGTGCTGTTGCTGATCATGTCACAGGAGCTCAAAACCCAAGAAAGGCAATGAGTCCATCTGGAAAACAGCCGGCTGAGACACCCCCTAGGTGGAGAACACCTTCCCTCCTAAAACATTCAGTCTGGTTAAAGGGACAGGGATATGGGTGACAAGCCCAGAAAACATCTCCAGTGTGTTGGGACAACCTGCTTGGTCCGTTCTATACATGACTGCTAATGACAGGGGGGTATAGTATGAATAATTATAAACTATATAACTAGACACTGTGTCCTTCATTCGGGAAGCACTGATTGAGCACCTGCCATGGGCCAGACCCTGTTCTAGGCTCATAGGAACCAGTGGTGAGCAAACAAGTCCTCTGAAATGATCTTTCAGAGGAGACTAAAAATCCTCCCTAGTCCTATTAATTAATGCATGGTGTAATTTCAAGATGTAGAGCTCTTATGAAGAGCCAGGCAGCGAAGGGGCTTAGAGCTGAGACCTGAGTGAAGCAAGGTGGTAAGTCATGCAGAAACATAGGGAAAAGTGTCCCAGGCAGAGGGATAGCCAATGTGAAGGCCTGAGCTAGGGAAGAGCCTGGTGTGACTGGGGAACGGTGGGAGATCTGTGTGCGGGGAACAGTGGGGGACAGATACAGAGCTGAGTAGGGACAGGGTACAGGGGCGCAGAGGGTGGGGAGGACTTTGGCCGTCACTAAATAGGGGGAGAGCTCTGGAGGAGGGAAATGGATCTGTAGAGAGGAGGCTGGTCTGGAGCTTTTCTCCAAGGAGGAACAGAGAGATACGGTACTAGCCGGAGTGAGCAGGGCCTGGGAATGCTTTTCTTTTTAGAGCGGGAGCTTCCAGAGTGTGTACACTGGTGGACGTGACCCGGGAGAGGGAGATGATGGTTGATGGGGTTTGGAATATAGGTGAGGTTTGATGGGGTGGAGTTCGGAGCAGACAACCAAGAAAGAACTCTTGAGACGTCTTTGGTGCAAAATGGTGGTTTCATTAAAGCAGGCGCACAGGGCCCGTGGGCAGAAAGAGCTGTTGCCCCGGCTTTGTGAGGGGCGGCTGAATATATACTCTGGGCTTGGGGGAGGTAAGGAAAAGAGAGGTTTAAAAGAATTTTCATCTTCATCTTCTTCTTAAAGAAGACTCACAGGATATTGAGGCCTTGCCATTGTCAATGTTAAGGTTGTTTTTCCTTCTTGTAAAACATTAACATGAAGATGGTTGGGAGCTTCTTCTCTGCAGGCTTCAAGTATCTGTCAATGGGCTGCAGGTTATAAGGGCATTTAATTGTATCTACATTTCCTTCTGGAAGCTAGGCCATTGATGGAAATGCTTTGTTTTTGTAAATTGCTAAGACATTTGTAAACAGGGAGACTCGAGTCTTGCAGGATTGTGATCTCTACAAGTTAACTATTTGTTTTTCCTTTCCTTAGCTTTGGGGAACCAGGAGTGCCTGAGGAAAGTTACACATGTCCCATGGGGGGCGTGGCTTGTGGGATGTCAGCTTCTGCTCTGTCCTCAGCTTGCCTTCTGCTCCGTCACCAATGGTGACGTAGGACAGAGGGATGGTTATGGCAGCAGGCCTGCACAGCAAGAAGAACAGGGACACAGGGGGTGGGGGGCAGAGTGCATGCTCCTACAGCTTGCCCACATTTCCTGTCTGGATCCCCACTGGGAAGGTGACCACACACTGGGTTTCTTTAGAATGATTCTTAGGCCCATTTCCTGGTATAATTAAAAAGCCTCTCCTAACTGTCCCAGTTTGAACTATCACTTAAGTGGCTATTCTACTTACGAGGTAGGTACTATTTGTATCCCCATTTTACAGATGAGGACACTGAGGCAGAGGGAGGTGAAGTAACAAGCCAAAGGCTGAACAGCCAGTGCATAAAACAAGGACCGTGACTCCAAGCCCTTGAGCCCTGAACCCCTGCAGATGAATGTTTGGTTCTGAGCACAAGAGCTGCTACATGTTTGGAGCTCTTCTAGAGTTGCTGAATTTCCAGCTTAAGCCTGTCTTGCTTGATGCTTCCGCCTGCTTCACCTGACTCACATTACTGTGACCATGAGGTCCAACCATGTTTCAAAACTCAGTGTGAACCAGGAAAGATTCAAGGTCATAAACCTGTGACCCTCCTCCTGCATCTGGAGGAGACGAACTCATTTATCATGGCACTCTTTACAGCTTAGCTGGGGATGTGCTTCAGAACCCTTCTTAACACAGGGCTCCTGTCACTCTACCTTTATCAGTCAAATTTGATCTCTAAAAGAAAATTGTTGGCTATATCTTAGGTAAAGTTCTCCTTCTAGGTAGAGGTGGAGTAAATGATCTCTAAAGATGCAATCCTTAGGATTTTTTTTTTTTTGTGCTTATCCACATGTGTTCATGCCTTCCATTCTGGAGTGGGGCCCGGTGCCCCACAGGGAGAGCAGGGAACAAAGCAGAGTGAACAGGCTCTGGTTAAACAGGTTTTTTTCTCCCCTTAGGAAGATGCATATTTGCTGTGAGCACCAGCTGTCACGATGACTTTCATTTTCTCTCCAGACCAGCCACTTTCTTCTTCCTGAACTGTTCTAAGTAGACTGTTACCTCTTTTCTCTCTCCCCTCCACTCTCTGACTATTTCTAGAAGGATAGACCACAGATCGACAAAGCAGATGGCTTCCAGCAAACAGGTGATGGAACTTCTGTGATGATACCAACTGATGACCTCAGTTATATTTACTTGTAAAAATCTGTGGGAAAAGGGAAAGACATAATACAGTTAATTCTTTTTCACTGGATATTTTAATAGTTATAAGTGCTATTTGTTGACCACGTAATTGACGTCAGGTACATGAGATATGTCAAGGTACCAGGTTCTCTCCGCATCTGTGCCTTCATGCAATCTTCACAAGACTTCTTACCAAGCAGGGATGGTCATCTTCATTGTACAGATAAATTATGTCCCAAGTCCCACATCTAGTAGAAGGTGAGCGTTATGTCCCAATTCGGTCTTCTCCCCCACTCTCTGGGACTTCCTGAGCTGTAAGGGAGTCCCACAGATCCCAGAAGGAAGGGATTAGCACTTAGCTGACCAGCCATGGATGGGGAGTTGGGGTGAAGGCAATGCTTCAGTCCAGGAGAATACTGATGACCTCCCCTCCGGGAGTACCTGGAGCAGGGGCCAAGGAATAGGAGTTGCAGATGTTGAAGACCACGAAATGTCAGAGCTGAGGACTGAAGGGCGGTCTAGGCCACTCTGAGATGGTGGTGGTCTCCCCTGAGCAAGGTGAATTAGGGACCCAGACTCAGTCTGGACTGGTGATCTGGAAGCTAGTCCACAAGCCCATTGTCTAGGGTTTCACACATAATAACTCAGGGACTAGCACTTTTATTGATTGTTTCTAGGTCCTTCCCCAAACTCTGATTAGTCTGAGGGCAAAGCCTCTGTATTCTCATTTTACTGAGGGTGACACTGAAGCCAGGAGAGGGGACTTGGCCAAGGTCATACAGCTGGCAAGTGACAGAATTGGACCCAGGTGGGGGTTACTACCCATGCCCGGGGAGGGGAGGGTCATGTCTGTGGACCGTCCGTAGAAGGCTTTACCCTTTCAGCTTCCAGCTTGGTTCTAACTCCACAGAACTCCACCTCGCCTCTGAACACTGATGGCAGAGTGACCTGGTGGGCTATGATTTTTATTACAAAATGATTCGTGCATGCCAAAAGAATGGGCAATATATACACAACTTATAAAGATAAAATGAGGGGTGTCTGGGTGGCTCAGTTGGTTAAGAGTCTGCCTTTGGCTCAGGTCATGATCCTGGGGAGCTGGGATTGAGCCCCATGTCAGACCCCCTGCTTAGCAGGGAGTCTGCTTCGCCCTCTCCCTTTGCCCCTTTTCCCGCTCACACTCTCTCTATCTCTCTCTCTCTCAGATAAATAAATACAACCTTTTTTAAAATTAATAAAATGTTGGGCCACCTGGCTGGCTCAGTTGGTTAAGTGACTGCCTTTGGCTCAGGTCATGATCCTGACTCCCAGGATCAAGTCCTGCATCCGGTTCCCTGCTCAGCAGGGAGTCTTCTTCTCCCTCTGACCTTCCCCCTCTCATGTTCTCTGTCTCTCTCAGTCTCTGTCTCTCTCAAATAAATAAATACATAAGATCTTTTTTAAAAAATAAAGAATAAAATAAATAAAATAAATACAATGAATTCCCATGAACCCAGCTTTCGAGACAGAATGGCAATAGCTTGGAGGTCTCTGGTATCTGTCCTCTTTAGGGTTTTCCCCCAGGGGACAAGTCCTGTGCTGAATTCTGAGTACCCCATGTCTCTTACTCCTACGAAGCTCTACCACATACATCTGCACTCCTTACAATGCATTGTTTCGTTTCCATATTTCTGAACTTAACAGAAATACCATCATAGCTAACCCTTATGCAGACTTCCCATCTCTTCATTTAAGCCATCCACGTCCCTTACGAGGTAAGCATTATAATTATGCCCATTTTTCAGATGAAGGCATTGAGACACAGCAAATATAATGAAGACGACCAAGGTTCCAGGGAGAATAAGTGGCAGATCCAGGATTTGATTCCGAGCTGCCAGGCTCCACATGTGCCCTTGTTCCTATGATAAGGTGTGATGTCACACTGGAGATGGTGCTATTTCTGTCCATGCCTGTGGCTGTCCTCCATTCACCTGCGTACTGCACAGGGCAAGACTGGGGGTGGGATGTGAAGTGACGTGCATGCCGATGGCTTTCTGAGGCAGGTGCTGTTGGATGCCGGTCCAGCTGGTCTGGCTACTGTTGACTCCTTCTCCCCACACCCCCTGGTCACCCCATTCTTACTGGCAGAGACTTGTCTTGTACAAGTGAGTTCAGGGACAGTGACCCACTGCCCACTTGCCCAAAGCCCCATCCCCCCAGCTTTTAATTGTGATGGATTAAGTCCTATTTGATTCCCTTTGCTGGTGCATAGTTAGGGTGTGCATAGGGGACCAAGGGTAATGGGCTAGGAGGTTCTGGGGAAGGCTTTCCTCAAGAGGGTTTCCACGGAGAAATCTGGCAACCACCACCTTGCCCGGTGATCCCGGTTCATATAAGTCATGTGAAATCGGGTCCCCTCATATGTTGTGATGAGATGACTGCTTCACCTCTGTGGTCTTCTCCCCTCCGAAACCCATAACTCCAGTCAAACCATGAGAAAAACACCAGACGTGAAACTCTGGTACATTCTACAAAATAACTGACCAGCCCTTCTCACAACCATCGAGATGTCAAAATCAAGGAGAGATGGGGAAGCTGTCACGCTCCTGAGGAGACTGAGGACACCTGATCACTGGCTACAGTACAGTCTCCCACCCAGGACCCCTGAGCAGAAAAATTAGGGAGACCCGAGTAAAATCCACAGTTTGCTTAAAACAGGCAGAACTGGGTGGGGATTATAGGAACTTTATGTGTTATCTTGCCACTATTCAGCAAATACAAATTTATGCTAAACTGAAAATTGTATTAAAAAAAGTAATGGTGAAAAAGAAATCACGTTCAGAAGGAAGGATCCTCCTCTTTGCAAGACCTTATCTTGTGTGATAGGACCACAGGCCATCTTGACATCCTGAAGTGTAACGTCAGTCACCTGCTAACGGAAGCACGGCTGGGAGAGAAGAGATAGCCCGACTGTCTGACAGTGTCATCAAGCTTCTGAATGATCCAGTTTTGCCACCCCACCTGCCAGCCATCTTTTCTTCCTATGCAATAATAAATTCTTGCTGTTAAAGCACTTTGGAGGTAGAGTTGTTGGCTTTTAGTTTTTTCCTGTTACTTGCAGCTGAAAGCATCCTACCTGGTCCATTTCAAAGCCCAGACATCCCCCTGGACCAACCTGTTACCTGTCTCCTGCCTGTGCTGCCCTCCCTTGGTCACAGGTGCCCTGGTGCCCCTCAGTCCTGTGTGGGGCTCCAGCTTAATTAATCTTGTGTCGAGCACGGGTGCCTGTGGGATCCCGGCGGGGCCTGGGAAATGATTGTGTTGGAGCGAAACAAAAGGGAGCCGCTCGCCTGTGACAGCTGATATTAAAATGACGACAACTCACATCATACCCAGAGTCAGTGCATTATATTCCTAATAAATAATGGGTTACTGCAGGTTAAGTGTCTGTTGCCGCATTCCAATTGTTGATATTTAATTAGCTCTAAAATTAAAGTGTTCTTTTATTGCCACACTGCTAGGACTACTTTATCCCTAATTGATTGAGATTAAAGTGTCTCCCAAAGATCCCGCATCCCTTTGTCAGCCCAAGTGTGAGAGGATTTTAATGAAAACGTTTGACATTTCAAAGTGCGACATAAATATCTTTAAATTAAGCAAAACACAGTGTTGTTGTTATATTTTGCAATCAAGGTGCTGATGGGCGAGGAAGCACTTAACAAGGATGGAGTTTTATGACTGGGATGATAGGGTAAGGGTGATTAGGGTTAGCTGTGACAAGGTGCTGGAAGGGGTCAGCCTTCTTCTATTGGGGACAGAGTGGCTTGGGGTTGTTTTCCAGGTGTGGGACCTACAAAAGGGAAGCAGCACGAGTAGAGCTTCCTCAAGACCCTGCTGTCTTCGTGGGGCATGGGGTTGGGGAAGGATTGTCATAGAAAGAGGATCAGCTTCAGGGTCCAATGTGGGTTCAAACCCAGCCTGTCATTTACAACCTGAATGACCTCAATGAGTTATTTGGTCCTCTGAATTTCAATTTCCTAAAGCTCAAATAGGGATAATGGTACCTACTTCTCAGTGTCATCACAAGAATAAGTTGATATTATGTTGACAAGCCCAGGTTATAGCAGCTGCCCCCCAAAATGGCAGCTATTATCAGACCCTTACATAAATTTCACATTCGAAGATGACTTAAGTGACCATCTATGAGAAGGGCAGAGTGAGGCTTTCACTAGTTCAGCTTACTACTCATGCAACTCCAGACCTCTCTACCTTGGTGACATCTTGGGAAGCCATAAGGGACCTTCAGCCGGACTCAGCAGACAGTCTGAGCCACCTCTTTGCTACTTTCTATGTAAGCATCTTTGAGCCAGGTGCTCCCAGCTCTCCTCTCTGACTTAGATCCAGCCAAAATCTCAAACACAAATGTATGTGCCACCCCTCCTCTAGTTGATTGCCTTGCATTAATTACCTATTGCTGGGTAACAGATTACCACAAAATTCAGTGGTTTAGATAACACACACTGATTAGGTCCCAGTCTCTATTTGTTAGGAATCTGGGTATGGCTTAGATGTGTTCTCCATTTTAAGGTCTCTGAAAACTGAAATTAAGGTGTTGTCCAGGGCTGGGGTCTCATCTGAAGGCTCGACTGGGGAAAGAGCCACATCCAAGCTTATGCAACCACAAATTGGGAACACAAACTTAACCTCAAACTCAGAAGCACCACGGTATAAACAAGAACTAACTAAGGGACAGCTAAATCCATAATATATTGCTCTCTGCCTTCCCTCAACCTCTGACCTCAGCCCTGTCTCGTGATTTTAGCTCTTCCTTCAGACTCTCTAGTCCTGCAAGAATCCGAATGAACATCCATCTGATGAGCATTATTTAAAACCAGGTGAGCAGTGAAGGCTGACCTCATTCATTAGGAAGGGCTCTTAAAGACTGAATTCCACTCCCAGCTATGGCTGGAGTCACCTTTACAAAAGGTTCCACCTCCCCTGGTAGTCCATTCTCTCAAAGAAGTCCCTGGAAGTTTGAAAGTTTCTTCCTTAGTAGATCAAACCTGTCTCCCTGTTGCTTTACTCACCCAGAAAATCCCCTGGGGCCACTTTAACTACCTTTGTGATAGGCTCAGTGCCATTTGTCCAACATTCTGCCCCTGGCTGACTCCACACACAGTAGAGTTGGACTAACTGACCCCTTGTAGTCAGATGGAACCATGTGACCCCTTCTGACCCATGAGTTGAGTCACTTCTGGACTGAACATTTAATTGCTAATGTGAGACTCACCACAGCTCTCTTTTCCCTCTGCCATGTTGCTCAGCGAATGGTGGGGGCTGCTTCATCAGCCTGGATTCCAGAGCAAGCATAATGACAACGCAAGCACAAATCCCCCAGGGAAATATAACAGGAATTAGAAATAGACTTCGGATATTTGCATGACTGCGATTTTGGAGTTGTTTGCCATGGGAGACTCACCTCGTCTATCCTCAGTAGCACACCCCTCCCTTCTCAACGCTACCCTTCAGTTTTCTATCCCAGACATTCAGGGAAGGGCAAGTGGGATAAACTCTGGGGACATTGGGCTGTTTCCTTGCAAGTCTACAGATGTTTGCTTGGCTGGCAGTTCCTCAGTTGAAGATGCACAGCATGAAGGCTGTAGGAAGCCAGAGGTAACAAGCTGCAAACCTGTATAATCCCATATCCCACTGAACATGGCATGAAATCTACTGAGATCCTCACCACAAAGAACATAACCTCCTGGAGACTGAGCACACACTGCAGATCTGATCTGGGCCCTGCACAGGTGTTAAGTCTGCTTTGCTGCTGCGCACCGGCTCTCCTTCAGCATACTTGGATTTTAGGGAGAGAAATCCTGTACCTGGGCACATCATGCTGTTCTCTGCTAGCGCTGGACTCAGCACATTTGTTGCGTGGGAAACAATCCGCGGCTCTGATGCATGGGGGCTGGTTGGTATGTCTGTGCATCACACTGGGAAGTCTTCCTTTCTATAACTTTGTTATTTCGTTGAGAGAGGATGCTGGTCCAGATAGAATACAAAAGGTATTACTTTCTGGGGTTTTGATTACCTGCTACAATAAATCACTTGGCTCATGAAGTTCAAACACACTTATGAAAAATAGCAGATGCCTATTAAACTTGACAATTAGCTTTGGGAATAGAAAGCTAATCAGAAGCATAGCTCTGACAGCAATGATCTGATCCTGCCTTCCTGAGGATATCGACTCATGCACACACTCATGCATACACACTCATGGACACACACACACCAGGTCTCACATAGCAATGGGTACTCGCAGCCTTATTCATTTCTTTACATCTCTGTACCATCACCCTGGGGATAAGAGAACAAAGACACAGAGGTTCATATCCCAGGGGAGCCCCAGGCGGGAACATTGGAGATACCAATCCTCAGAGGTGTCTGCAGGCCCACAAGCAATTTTAAAAAGTAAATGGGGGTCAAACTCTATCAGGGGAAGCCGGTGACAGAATCTCTACAGCCCAGGACATAAATTGTGCTTGGGCTCTTGCTTCTGGAATGCTTTCTTCCCTCTTATCCTATCACGCAGGGTTTCCATCTTCTCTTCAACCCAAACTCCAGTATCCATGCCTGGCCTGCAAACAACTTTGCCAGTTGCACTCACTTTGCAGGTGGCTTGGTTCCAGGGTGGAACAAACTTCCCAGTGCAAATTGGGAAAATCCCCAAGATACAGAAGCCAATGTAGAGGTCTTCAGGTCCTTGCGGAAGAGGGATAGAATGTTGTCTGGTTATGCCCACCTCTGATCTCCCCTCCCCTCCCTCAACAATTCATCACTACATACAAAGGCACCTGTGCTTTAAGAACTATACACTTCTGAGATTCACCAAGCTGTACCTAGGACTGTGGCGATAACAACTGGGCAGACCATTCTAACTCCAGAGCAAACTCTTACAACTAAGTCTGCCCTAAACCAGCACAGAGACTAGCTGTAAAAAATTCTCTTCCTGGGCTTGGGTGGCTGTGCTTTGGAGAGCACATGGGAAGCCTTCCAGACTGGAAGCCCATGAGGCACTACTCAGCCATGAGCATGGATGGCGGTCGGAGGAAAGGCTTTCAATGCATTGGTGTATTCCTGCAAAGGCCTGTTTTATGTTCTGACTGTCCATAATGAGATTTAACTGTAATGATTTGGTATTGAATTTCCCTTAACAATCAGGGGGAATGGATCCTGACTGTTTGCAAATGCAAATAGTGGAACAATTCACCCCCTGTGCACAGTTCTTCTCTTGGTATGCTCAAACAGGGAATGGTTAGGATGCTGGGCCAAGGGAAAGAGGTGGGCTTTGAGGGTGTAGCACCAGACCTTGGCCTTCTGGGCTGTGACGGGTGGCTGTGGAAGGCTGCTTTCTGCTCCGACGCGTTCCCTCTATGGGTTTGTGGTAAGACCGNATGCTGGGCCAAGGGAAAGAGGTGGGCTTTGAGGGTGTAGCACCAGACCTTGGCCTTCTGGGTTGTGACGGTGGCTGTGGAAGGCTGCTTTCTGCTCCGACGCCTTCCCTCTATGGGTTTGTGGTAAGACCAGGCTGTGTGGGTGCATGTTGTCCATCATGGGCTCATGTAGGTTCCAACTTAGGCCATGATGGCTTAGAATAACAAGTATCATCCATATTCATATGATCTATTGAATAGTGACAAGTATGATAAATGCTACCATTGCTCTAAGCATTTTATGTGTATGATCTAATTCTCACAATCATCCTCTGAGGTAGGGAATGCTGTTATGCCCCAGTGAGAGAGCTAATGTGAAGTCACTTCCCTGAGGTTACACAGGCAGAAAGTAGAAAGGCTGGGTTTTGAATTTAGGCCATCTGGCTCCAGATTTCATGGCCTAACTACTACGCCGTACTGCTAACTATAAAGTTTGGTTTGACTTGGTATTGATCAAAGGTCAGTGATCTCTTACTGTGTAACAAATCACCCCAAAACCAAGCAGTGTAAGAAAATACACACTTATGATCTCAGAGTTTCTGGGGTCAGGAATCTGTGTGTGGCTTGGCTGGATTCTCCACTTTGGGGGTCTTTCATTCAAGGTGGTAGCTATGGGTGAGGTCCCACCATGGATAAGTTCCGATGGATGAGGCCTGACTAGGGAAGGACTCACTTCTAACTTCATTTCTGTGGTTGTTGACAGGACTCCAATCTTTGATGTTTGTTGGACTGAGAGCTCCAGTTCTTAGCTGGCTACTGGCTGGAAGTTGCCCTCAAGTTCTTGTCATGCAAAGAAATCCAGCAAGGGAGAAGGTCCATTAGCAAGGCAGAAGTCATCATCATTTAAAACTAATCTCAGAAGTGACATCCCATCACCTTTGCCATATCCTGTTGGTCAGAATAAGTCACCAGGCCAGCTCACACTCAAGAAGAGTAGACACCAGGAAAGTAAGAGTCATCTTAGAACATCTTATGGTCAGCCTGGCATATATGTGTGGAGGACCATCAGCTCTACTGCCCACAACCCAAGTCTAGGATTAGGTAAACATTCTGCAAAGCTTAGGCTATGACTTTCCCATGAAGGTGTAGAGCAGATCACTTCTATTCCCAAAGCAGTTCCTGCAGAGGGTAACCTCCTGGTGGGTTGTTTTTGTGGGGTTTTTTTTTTTTCCTCTGCCCTTTTCTGTAGGAGTAAAATGAGATTTCCAGAATCCTATTTCTGGAAATGGTGCTAAGCACTGCCATGCAGCCATTCATCAGTTTAAAACAATTTCCCACTAGCATGTCCCTAACTTCCATCTACCTCTCATTGTTGAGAGGTTGATCCATTTGTGAATGCAGACATTTATTGAGTATTTACTATGTATTCGGCACAGTGCATACTAGCAAAGACCTAGAGATGAAACACAGTTCCTAGCTGCAAAAGAGCTGAAGGGCTAATATCCAGGGAGAAGATCGTCTTCAGATGCAATGGTGCTCAAGGAAGAGAAGGCTAAACAGAAGTCTTTTCAATTACAGCCAGATGACACGAGTTACAGTAGAGGTTAGTGTAGGATGCCATGGGAATCCAGAAGAGAGTGGGCTTATCCAGGCTTGGAGGGGGCTGTGCTTACGGGATTTTTTCCAGGGAAGGTGCTGTTTGAGCTGGATATGGAAGGGTGATGAGAAATTGGGGAGGTGATGGAGGAAAAGGAAGGAATCCCCAGATACAAAAACACAGCATGTACCAAGGTCTGGAGGCTTGAGAGAACTGGCATTTTCTGAGAATTAGAAGTTGTCTGATATCAATGATATAATATATTTAAAAAAAAGTTGTCTGATGGGATGTGAGTCAGAGTTTCAGGCTGAGGGTGCAGCAGGTGGCAGAGTGCATGTCTGTGCACAATACTGTGAAGATCGAGGGGCCTCAAGACTTCCCTCATTTTTGGTGATTTGCTAGAAGGACTTGCAGAACTCAACAAAATGGTTTTACTCGTGGTAGGGTTTATTACAGCAAAAGAACACAGATTAAAATCAGCAATAGGCAGAGGTTCATGGGGCAGGGGCCAGGAGAGGCCAGGTGTGGGGCTTCTAGCTGTCCTCTCCCAGTGGAGCTGTACAGACAGCATTCACTTCTCCCAGCCCTGATATGTGCTAACGCTCGTGGAGTATTGCCAACCAAGGATGCTCACCAACACCTTGGTGTCCAGAGATTTTGTTGGGGTTCAGTCATTAGATCTGGTTGACTGCCTACATGGTTAACCTGACTCTGCAGACTCTCAGAAGTCAAGCTGATCCCATGTGGCTCAAGACCTCCCCACCCACCACCCCATAAATCACACTGAGGCATAAACTATCTGGCTGTCCCAAGGCCCACAGATAAACAGATGCTCTTACCAGTCAGGACATTTCAAGAGCTTAGAAGTGACATAGGAGATGAGGACAAAGCCCAGGCAGAGGGCAAGGTAAATTTGTGTGTGTGTGTGTGTGTGTGTGTTCAGTTAGCTAGCATATAGTCTATCATTAGTTTTTGATGTAGTGTTCAATGATTCATCAGTTGCATACAAGGTGAATCTGATACTACACAAATACAGACCAGGTTCCTGACCTCAAGGAGTACTCATCTAAGTGGGGAAGACAGATCAACACACACATACAACCACTACCACCAACAGTAATCAACCACAGGTGGTGGAAAGCGCTTTGAGAGAAAGAGGGAAAATTTAGTTCCAAAAATGTCCCAGAGAGTTAAGATGATGAGCACAGATTTCATGAATAGGGTGGAGAAGTCTCTGAAGAGGTGACTTTTGAGTTAGGACCTAAAGAATGAGAATGAACAATCTTGTGTGGTAGAAGCTAGAGCCAAGGCATTCAGTGAGATAGAAAAATGGGTAGGGGGCTTGGTGTCATCAAAGGACAGAAAGGAAACTGATGTGGCTAGAAATATTCAGCCAGAGGGAGAGGGCCATGCAACAGAACTAGACGGGATCATTAGGCATGAGCTTTGCGGGTCACTGGAAAGGGCTGAAATTTATTCTAAGAGCAATGAACATGAAGCACATGAATCCAGCCAGCTGATTGCATTTGATTTCCAGCTCCAAGGAAAGGGTGATGAGCGTGAAACACACGGAGCATCTAAAAACAAACCCATACAAACCCAGTTATCATGCAGAAATGCACCCTGGGGAAAGGGTCTCTTAGAGAACCAGCTCCAAAGACGCTCTGGGGAGAAAGAAAAGTGATAGATGAGAAGCAGAGAGACTCCTGAAGACGAGAGAAAGAGTCTAAGACCCTCATCTCTTTGCAGAGCTGGAAAGCTCTCTGGGTGTCTGGTGTGCTCTGTAGCCTGCGATAGCAGACAGAGGGGCAGAATCTGAATGACATTCCAGGGACCTTTTCTTGTCTCCAAGAGAAGAAGCCTGGGGTGGAAGTCAGTATGTGTGTGTGTGCGTGTGTGTGCGTGCGCTCGTGCAAATGCTTGCGTAAAGGTAGGAGAGGGGGAATCTATTTTTTTAACCTATTTCCAAGATTAAGTGAAATTTCGTGGCCTTGTGACTCAACGTTTCTAGATAAATCTGTGCTAGATGTCATGACTAGATATGCATGTGTGACCTCCCCGGGGGGGGGCAGAGAAGCAGGTAGAGAACCTGCTTCCGGGAACAACTGTACCCTCTACAACTCTCTATGAATGCACCCAAGGAAGAAGGGACTGCAGTGACCTGGGCTCTGGTCGTTCCTTTCAGGGGCTCCCCATCCTCTCCAGGGAAGTGGCAGAGTAGGGCGTGGTGATGACCCTCGTGCCTCCCAGAAGCTCCCGCTGCCTCAGGGCACGTCTGTGTCTTGCTACCAAGGTACCCTGCAAAGCCCGACCCTCCTGTCTGTCCCATCCCCACTCTAGGCTGGTCTTGGGGGAGGGTCATTCTGGTTCCTTCTTCCTTCAGGGGCACAGGATGGATCTGCGGCTGGTCATGATGGGGGAGAAAACTAAAGCAGGGTAAGCAAGGTAAGACCCAGGAAAGGTCGTTGGGAGGTGGGGACTGAAAATTTCAGCTGTCTGCCTCAATGTCACTTTATCAGAGGGTCTTCTCTAACTCTCCCCTCTACAAAATAGCAGCCCTGGGTGTCCCTTCCCCTTTCCCTCCAGGCCCGTGCCGCAGACCTTCCGCCCTCCTCTGTGTCACAGGAGGTTGACCAAGGAGACTGCAGCATCCAGGTGCCCGTGCCCTCTGTCTTCCTGTTGGGCTTGGCCAGTGGAAGTGTCCGGGAGGCAGCAGGTCCCTCCTTAGTGGATGGCGGGTCCTGTTGCCTTTATAGCTCTGCTCACTCCAGGTTTTGGAACCTGCTCTTTCTTTGTTCCTTCAGGTCTGGGAGCCATGCCAGCCGGCTTCCCACTCCGGCTGGTCCGGGGCGACCGACCCTCCGTGATTGCTTCCTCTTGACCCTGCTCACCTCTGCTTCCCTGTATGAAATCACAATTATGCCAGTTGAGGACCTATCTGCTTCCTGCCTATCCCTGACTCATGCCAACCTCGTGTCCCCGTGATCTAACCCCCACCCTGCTTTATTTTGCTTTGAAGCACCGATCCTTGCCTGACACTGGGTTACATATATTTATCGGTCTATTTCTACCGTCTTTCTCCCTCATTCCAACTCAGGCTGTGGGAGGCGGGAGCTCTGCTGCGATCCTCGGACTCCTGGGGCCCGGGACAGAGCACGCACTCCCTGAATGTCTGTCCCGTGACCCCCACCTTGCCTTGTCACCCCTCTGTCCCACGGACCTTTGGGGCTCTTCCCAGGACAGCTGGGGTTGGCAGGTGGGGGAGGCTCTTGGGAACCCAGGCCCCGAGGGGACTCTGGAGGCAGGGAGGCCGGGAGTTTGTGGGGAGCAGAGGAGCGCGTGGGCTCAGCGGGGGCCACACGCACACCGGGAAATAGAACGCTTTCACCTCTATTAGCACTGATAAAAATAATAGTCCATTCTTCAGGCTTTTAAATCTTACTCCATCATCATTTTCAAAGCGAAGCTGCTGAGCGTAGCGGGAACGACAGGCTTGATGAGGTTAAATCATCCTCACTGGTTGCAGCTTCTGCCAACGCCAGACCCTAGGGGGAGCGGAAGTCTTCCTTGTTCACCTTGGGGATGCCCTGGAGGACGGGGAAGATTCTTGAGGGCAAGAGCTGGACCAGTGCTCTGTGGACATTGCATCTCTGTCCCCAGCTTGACCCAGCCCCCCCCCCAATAATAATAATTACAGGGCTGAAGCCCATGACGGCCTGGGTTCAAATCCTGGCTCTGCCCTTATTAGCTGTGCAGCCTGGGGCAAGGTATTCCACCTCTCTGACTCTCTGTTTCCTCATTTCTAAAATGAAGAAGGTAATAATGGTCAGTGATCATGAGACTATTGTGGGGATTAAATGAGTTAATACAGATAAAGTGCTTAGGCTGGCATCAGGCGCATGGAAGTGCCCACTCATTTGTTGGCTATGATTATTATGATTATTATGAATTAGAAGCTTCCTCTTTGTCAAGTGTAACCCAGGTAGGATCTCATCACTAAAGCCTGGTGAGTTTAATCACCGGTATCCAAGGTCCCACACGCTTTGCTGAGGGCAGAGCCATGATTTAGGGCAGGCAGACGGTTTTCCTGGTGGCCGCACCTGTTAACTTTCCCACGCTGCTCCCCAAGATGAGTCCGAGGCTACAAACTCAGGCTGGGGCTCAGTCAAACTGCCAGAATTCAGCGGAAGCCCCGGGGAGGTAGAGGAGGAGTGGGGCTGGGGAGCCACAGGGCAGGGGACCCTGCTTCTGGGAACCACGCATCCCTATGTCCCTGACACCCCTAGGGACCACCCACCTCCCTCGATTTTAGGTCCCCTTGGGAACGTCTTGTGTCTTCCGGAATGACAAAATGGGGTAAGTCAGGGGATGAGAGCGGGCGCCAGTAAGATGGGGAGGTGCTGGGGGTGTCGACAGCAGGGAGCACAGAGCCCCGAGTGCTGCTGCCCAGGGACGCACTCGCTCCGCCGCAGACAGCGCTGTTCATATCGATCTCCCTTATTTTCAGAAGCAAATTGATCTTGGCTTTTAACAACTTATGTAGGACAGAGAAGTCTCCGGAAATCTCTTCACGTGGCAGACAGCCTGGGGCACCTGTGTGTGTGAGCGCGTAACCGCGAGGCCTCCCTCGTTCCCCCAGTGCCAAGGTCAGTGGCAAAGCCTCCTGGCTCAGCGGGCCCACGGTGGCGGCAGGACACAGTGGGACGACAGCCTCTGCTCTTGCTCTCGGCAAACGGATTTTCCCCAGACCGCCTGGCTGGGAAGGGAAGGGACGTCACCCCGGACGGGCAAGATGTGAAGATGTGGAGGCGGGCTTGGAAAACAGAGAGCGGGAGGGCACCGGGCAGGACAAGGGTTCAAAAGGTAGGTTTCGCCCAGACAATTCTGCCAAACAGCCTGGCCTCCTCTCTCTCAGAAGAGCGGCCCCGGAGGGACCCTCTGCCCCTTTGAGAAGAGGCGGTTGCTAAAAATGTCAAGACTATTTACTCACAGAGCAGGTGACAAGAGCGCCTCTCTCCAGTCATTAAACAGGAGGGCACCCAACGTGTCCCCAGGCAGCGTGACCTGAGCCCTGCAGACAGGGTTTCATCGTGGGGCCCTTCCTGGCCCCCCAGGGGCCACCACGGTGGGTGGGCTTGGGGCCCCCGGAGAGGAGGAGCCACGTGAGCTCTGGGACCCCGGGCGGGGCGTGTGTGTGCTGCCTGGAGAGGCGAGTGCCATGCCTTGTAATAAAGGGAGGGAGGTGAGAGTTATTACCCGTCACATGAACCCAAGATGAAATTTAGCAGCCTGAGGTGGGCATTCACCACTGATAAAAAATCTGTCTCCCTGCCAGCTTCAAGTGCTGCTTAAAAAGCTAGTATATAATTTAAATGTGCAGTTTGGGAATGTGCTGCCAGGGGCGGCCGCTGAGACTCCACGGTGGGTAAGAGTCCCTGGAGGACCAGTCTGGAGGGGAGAGGGAAGACACGGGTGCCTTCGAGAGAAGGCGACCCACGGGCGGAGGGGCGCAGCTGCTTTTCAGCCCGACGGGGAGCTGGAGGGTTGAGGGCAGAGCTTCCCTGGGATGCCCCAAGTCTTCGAGGAGCAGTGCAGTGAGGGGCCTTCTTGCCAGGGGGCAGCACGCCAAGGGCTTTCTCTGGAGGGAGCACTTCCCCGGGGGGAAGCTGCGGGTTAGCGGGAGGGGAGCCTTGGTGGAAGAACTTCAGGCAGAGTCGGCCCTTCACTGCTACTCTTGTGGGCTGAACAGTATCCTCTCTCCAAATTCGTGTCCTCCTTGAACCCCCGAATGGGTCCTTAATTTGGAAATAGGTTCCAGGTACCGCAGATTAATTAGTTAAGAGGAGGTCATGGGGGGAACCCTAAATCAATGACTGTTGTCCGTTTTTTTTTTTAAGATATTATTTATTTGACAGAGCATGAGCAGGGGTTGGAGGGGCAGAGGGAGAAGCAGGCTCCCCGCTGAGCAGGGAGCCTGATGCAGGGATTGATCTCAGGACCCCCAGGATCATGTCCTGAGCTGAAGGCAGACGCTTAACCAACTGAGCCACCCTGACTGAGCTCAGTCAACTGAGCGCCCCTGACTGGTGTCCTTATAAGAAGAGGCGAGGACACAGAGAAGGGGAGGAGGTCACGTGAACACAGAGGCGAAGGTTGGGGCGATGAGTCTCCAAGCCAAAGAAAGCCCAGGACCACCAGCAGCCCCCAGCGCCATGGAGGCATGGGACAGCTCCTTCCATGGGGCCTCCAGAAGGAACCGACCGTGCTGACACCTTGAGTTCAGACTTCCGGCCTCCAGAACCACGAAGGAATCTATCTCTGTCATTTTAAACCCCCCACCCCACCCCAGTCTGTGTTAATTTGTTGCAGGGGCCCGGGGACACTGATAGACAGCACCCCCTTCCCCCGCCCCCATGAGTTCAAGTCCCGGAGGGCTGACCTGCTGACCGTGTTCTGGGCACCCAGGCCCAGGCCTGGACATCTGCATGGCTTTTCGCCACTTATGGTCTGCTTCCCCCTCCTCCCATAGCCGTATGGAACGGGCAGGACCAGTGTCTCAAATCGCATTTGGCAGACGGGGGAATAAAGGCCCAGCTCCGGCTTTCTGGGCCATGCTTGGTGACAAGTAGAACGTGGAGCAGGCCAGGTGCATGGTGATTCCGAGTCCCTCAGGCCCAGCAGGTTCCTCGCTCTGCCTGGATGACGCAGGCCAGCACCAGGAGAGGCAGAGGGCGTTCATGTCCTGGGGCTCTCCCCTCATCCTCATCGGCACCAGGCCACCGTCCCGGTGTCTTCTGCATGGGGACTGTGCTCCCCTTCCTCCTCCCTTAGCTGCGCAGACAGGAAGACTTACTCGCCGCGGTCTCACGGATGGATGGCAGCTCGGGGACCCGGCCCCAGCACGTGGACGAGTTGCCGCTGGCGGCCTGTGGGAGGGCTCTCCGGGGGCTGCTAAGGGGCCCTGCTTGTCGCTGGCGGTGCAGGCAGCACAGGCACCCCGTAAGCACCCTGATAACCATAAAAGGAGGTAAAGTTTATTGTCTGGGCCGTTCCAGGTACTGGAGGCAAAAACAACGTATGAATTGCAAGGATGAGAGATTTACAGCATCCGTCAGCTCAGATGGAGGGGCTGGCTGGAGTTACTGCAGCCGGGAAGGATTGTGTTTGAGGATCTGCCCCAGGTATTAATTTGTGGCGGGCTTATCCTGTCAGGAACATACAATGCTCATGGTGTTGAGAAGTAATACTTTAGAGGCCTGAGCGCCAATTGGTTGGGAGTGGGATGTCGGAGCCCCGGGGGCAGCTGATCCCCTTAGCAAGGTTTTCCAATAAGTTCCAGATGAAAAGCGTGAGGCTGCTGAGTAATATCATCTTTGGAGACTCTCAAACTAGATTTGTCCCCATCTATTGTGCCAGCTCGTGCATCACACTCCTCCCCGATGCCCAGAGCAATGCCTTCCCTGCTGCTCGCTCGGGCTGCGGGCTCCACGGGTCTCCGCAGATGACCCTGATGCCCATGTCCAGGGTCCGCCGGCTCCCTCGAGACCCCCAGCCCTGCAGCCCCCTTCCACAGCGTTCAAAGACGTTCTCTGACGCCCCATCCTGGGCACCTCTTTCCTCGCAGCCTGGAAATAAAGCCAGTCCTGCCAAAGAGCCGGTGACCCCTTCCAGGCTTCTCCTGGGTCTTGGGGTATCCTGTCCCATCTGAGTGTGGCCAGATGCCACATCCCCCCAGAGCCCCATCCCCAAATGCCGTATTTCCGGTTTTGCACCCCCAAACCGGAAATAGTGCCGTGGAGCATATAGCTGGCATCTCTCTTGCAAGTCTGCCTCTCATTGTCTTCCGAAGGCCTTCATACCTTGTGAAATGCTTCCTCTCATTCACCCCCTTGCCTTGGTCCAGGCCCTTCTGGAGCCAGAGTATACGGGGAGATAGGGCAGGGTGGGGGGGAGGCAGAGGACAGGGGAGCCCCTGGGCCTCTGCTGGGGCCACAAGCTCCCACCTCCCTCGCCAGAGCCACCGCAGCAAGCCGGACCCCACTGGAGGGGGCACGACCAGGCCCAGGAAGGACCTCGAAGGAGGGAAGGAGTTAACACCACGGTGGCTACTGGGGACTTTCTGGCTCTGTAAAGGGTGGTAGAGGGCCTGGCTCAGCTGACCTCTGGGGTCTCAGAAACCATCAGAAGATCCAGTTGGCACCAGGCTGTCGGCACTCCGGGCCGATGAGGAGGATGCCCTTGGAGAAGCTCCGTGGTGTGGTGTGAACTCAGAACTGAGTCCTCCCTGGCCGGGGGTCAGCTCCAATTAGGGACAGCAGATTTGCTCCTATGGATCAGGCCATGATCTCTGGTACTTCCCAGGAAGGGGCGGAAAGCGCTATAAGGAAGAGGAGGACAGGCTGGTTCCACCCTTGCCTTTGACTGAGGCCCAGTGCTGGCCGGGCATAAACCTGTCTGCCTTTGTTTCAGAGCAAAAAGTGAAGGGTACGTGGGGTGCAGGTATCCTCATGGCTGAGAGCAATTTAAAAATGAAAGAATAATGTTCTCACTTTGATCAGATCTATGGGAGGTATGATTTTCTCCCCCTCCAGCCCCCTCCTCCTCACCCCCACCTCTAGACTCCAGGAGCGGGAGTCTTTTTCCAGTCCCCTGCTCTGTGGCTTCAGGGCTACACCCCAGGCGCCCTTGGTCTCTGCAGAAATCTGACCTCCAGCGAGCGAGGGAAGGGGGTGGCGTGTAGGCAGAAGCAGTGGGTGGGTTTTTTGGTTGGATCTGCAGCCTCGGGGGCCAGACCTGCTCCCCACCTCAGCAGGACCTCAGCTGGGTTTCTAGGAGTGATGACTTGGTTCCCCCACCAAGCCTGGAACCAGCTGAGTAACAGACCCACGCATCAAAGAGAGGGGCCCCAAATCTCAGCTGTATCCCCCTAAAAGCTGGATGGGCATGGGGCTAGGGCTGCAGCGGGCTTCCTCCTGGCTGGATGGAAAATACCCCTGGCATGGCAGCCCTTGCCGGCTTGGAGGAAATCCCTGCCCCACAGGCTCTCCACAGGGACGCACAGATAAGATGCAAGCTTCCGTTCCCATGGGTTGGAAAGAGTGAGGCCGAAGGAACTGAGCTGGACATTCGTGGTTGGGTCATCCTCCCCAACAGCCTGACAGACCTTGAGAAGGAGCAAGTGAGGGGTGGGAGAGGTGGGAAGGACTCACCTTAGATATTCTCGAAGCGGCTGGGGTGATTGAGTGGCGAGGGCGGGGTCCGGTCAGGGCACTGTGTGACATCACACTCACCGCAGGGTCCCTGTGAACAGTCCTGCTACATTTCCCAATGTCCCCTAGACCAGTGGTATAGCCTGGATTGGGAGCCACTGAGTCATGGACAAGGGTAAGACCACCCACCCTTGGCCATCAGTTTTGGGGAAGACCCTGGTTAGGAAGCCCCCACACCCTATCCCTCCAGGTAACTTGCCAGAGAAGAGGGAGGCCCGCTCCAGGGCCTGGGTGGGAGAGAGTGGGTCCAAGAGGCTCAGGTGACAGAGGAGAGGGAGGAGACGAAGCAGGTGGCCCTCAGGCGCAAGGCCAGGTGCACTGAGGATTTTGGAAGCTGGAGTGAGGCGTTAGCACAGGCTGCAGAGAGCACCAGGGAGCTGTCGGGCAGGATTTAGGAAAGGTGTGGCTTGTTTAAGCCGCAGGTGATTCAGAAAGGGTCACATTTCCTCCTTGGCTCCCAAACACCCCAGTGTGAGATCCTCTTTCAGTGACATGCTCCAGGCTCCCTCAGTGCTTACTCCAGGCTGCTGAGAACGACCTTCCGCTCTTGTCAACCCCTCGGCTCTGTCCTGGAGGTAAGGCCCTGGTGCAGGCTTTTCCTGAATCCCCTGGAGCTGGGGGTCCGGGAGAGTCATTCAGAGCTTTACACAGAGTAGACACGCAGCGATCTTGGAATGAATGAATGAGCGGATGACTTCCAGCTCTCTGCCTCCCTGACTCCCACTCTCCAATCTGCCTCTGACTTCCCTCCGTTTACACCTGAAGTTTCCGCAGAAGCAGGTGCTCTTCTGCCTCGATCCCAGGTCTCTCCAGGTTGGTTTCTGCTGGAAACAGCTGTCTCAGCCGCCAGCCTCCCCATTAACCACCTTCCTGGCCTCTGTCCACCCTTGGAATGCTGATGGCTTCATATTTACTTTCTCTTGCCCTTCCTCCTAGCCTTTCCCCTCATCAGATCGGCTCTGGAACAAATTACCCAGCTTCCCCCTGACCTCTTTTTCCTGTGTCTGAAATCACCATTTCCTAAACAGCAACTCCCGGATCTTGACAACCCTCCCTCCCGCCGCTTGCCCAACCCATCAGGGGCGGCCTCGCCCCCTCTGCTGAATGGCCCCTTCCTCTTCAGGGGCTCCGAGCACACATTTGGTTCATTAAAACCATCCCTACCTCGCTGGGAAGTCCCCACCAACCTCCATCACCGTAATTAACTTTTTCAAAGGCTCCCTATTTATACATAAATGTGAATGCAATCCGTGCCTGGGGAGAACCCTTAATCTATAATTACTTTGGTGGGGGTACGGGAGGCACTTCTGTCACAGTAGGATCTAGAGATGAGTTCAGTGTGTAGAATGAGACGGCAGAACTTCCTAAGGGGTAACAGCTGTCTGCAAACGACATGGGTGGGGATGAGCTGCCCATGGCCGGCTGTATTCAAGTAGTAACTGGCAGGGGTGCCTGGGTGGCTCAGTGGGTTAAAGCCTCTGCCTTTGGCTCAGGGTCCTCGGATCGAGGCCCGCATCGGGCTCCCTGCTCAGCAGGGAGCCTGCTTCCTCTTCTCTCTCTGCCTGCCTCTCTGCCTACTTGTGATCTGATCTCTCTCTGTGTCAAATAAATAAATAAAATCTTGGAAAAAAAAGTAGTGACTGGCCTCTGAGAGGCCTTTTAGAGTTATCAGGGGTGTATAAAAATAAAGAGCGATTTCAGATCAGAAGTCTTTGGGTAGGAGGGGAGAAGCCAGTCCAGGTGCCCCTGTGAGACTTCTGCCCACCACCGAAGGAGCTGGGGGGCTGGGGGCCAGGAAGAGCCTCGGTGCAGCTTCGGTGACGGGAGGAAGGAAGAGCAGAGATGCCTGGCGCTGCTGGGATTTGGAACGCAGGCGTGAGTGCTGGGGTGTGGGTTGTGCTCAGCAAGAGGGGCAGCAGGCCCCTGGACCCGCTCCGTGGGAGGCTGCAGACACAGGATTTCTCTTCCTCCTGTGGGACGCAGGGCTGCTCTCACCCTGTGGCGGGAGCACTGCGCATCCAGAGCCCGGGTCGTCCTGGCCCTGCCGGGTAGCCTTCGCCTTACCCTTGCTGGGGGCGAGGGTGAAGACGGACTGGAGTGTCTACACAGAGGGCCGCCTGCTTCGCGGTGGCGGGAAGAAGACCAGCGGCCAGGGGCCACGCCCTCCCCCACCCAGCTTCCGTCTGGTTCCCCCTGCAGCCCCTCTGTGGCTTCCATGCACTTTTCTTCAAGCTCCCCACGAGAAGACACGGGAGAGCCCCTAGCTCAGTGCCTGGCACACAACAGGCACTCAGTGAGTCTGGTTTTTAATAAATGATTTTTTTAGGATTTATTTATTTATTTGTCAGGGTGAGCAAGAGAGCACAAGCAGGGGGAGAGGCAGGCAGAGAGAGAAGCAGGCTCCCCGCTGAGCAGGGAGCCTGATGTGGGGCTCGATCCCAGACCCTGAGATCATGACCTGAGCCAAAAGCTGATGCTTAACCGACTGAGCCACCCAGGCGTCCCTAATACATGACTTTGATTAGATTGCTTGAGTACAGTTCATGCACCGATAGCGTTTTGCAAAGATGGCCGCAATAGTAGCATCTCTTCCTTCCATCTGACCTTGAGGCTCCCCGCCCAGAACCAGGGAGGACCTCTGTGGCTGCCTTGACCACAGAAGGAAGCCCAGACTGGCCCCCACAGAGAGACACCCCCCCGTAGGTGTGTTGGCTGATGGCCCAGCCGAAGTCCCAGGCGACAGCCGGCACCATGCACCAGACTTGAGCAAAGACGCCTCCAGATGATTCCTGCCTCACACTCCTGAGTCGCCCTCCACCTGCTCGTCTTCCCAGCTGGAACCCCAGACATCAGAGAACAGAGACAAGTTCCCACTGCGGCCCGTCCTGACTCACAGGAAGCGCGAGAGATAATAAAGTGGTGGCTTTACTAACCCACTAAGTTTGGGGGTGACTTGTTACCCAGGAACGGATCAGTGAGGCAATCCTCGTCCAATATGGAGCCCTCTGCTGGCCTCCCTTCAGTCTGTCTTACCCATCACTGCCTTTGAGAGAGTCCAGCCTCCCCTGACAGTGAGTGGTTGCCCGGGTAACCGGGTCCCCTGCGCGGAGCTGTGGGAGTAGACTTTTCAAGGAAGTGCCTGTAGCTGCTTTTCTTAGAAGAGAACACTTGTGTTTTCAAGTCTTGACCAACGCAAAAAAATCTAAAGCTCTTCCTTCTGGTTCTTATTCTAGCACCGATTCTTACTATTTTAGACACATCTGTTATACACTGAATGTTTGTATCTCTCCCCACCCCCACCACCCAAAATTCATATGCTGAAACTCAACCCCCAAAGTGATGGTACTTGGAGGTGGGACCTTTGGGGGGGTGACCAGATCATGAGGGTGGAGCCTTCATGAACAAGGCCAGTGTCCTTTTAAAAGGGACCCCAGGGGGCTCCTTCCCACTTCTGCCAAGTGAGGACACAGCGAGACTGAGTCTGCCAGTGCCTTGAACTTGGACTTCCAGCCTCCAGAACTGTGAGAAATAATGATGATTGTTTGGTCTTGTATTTTGTTTTAGCAGCTGGAGCTGACCAAAGCGGCATCCTTCCCCGTCACCAGCTCTCGGTCTCCCGGTCTGCATACGAAACAGGTTGGAACAAGGTGAACCCTTACGTCTCTCTTGGCTCCAGGCTCTTCTATGAGTTGATTTGTTGACCCTGATTTTCGAGGAGGCTCTGAAGCTGACTGTGAGGGTTTCAGTGCTCGGTACAGAGACAGGGAGAGGCCGGCAATGCCATGGAGGAAGGGAGTCTCTCCTTTCCTTCATTCAATTATCGAACATTAACGGGCCAGGTCCTGGACCTAAGTAATTAATAACACTCTGAGCACATTGGCTTTCTTTATTATTTCCTTGTCTCTGCTGAGGGTCATTTGCAGGTGATTAATCTAAATCATTATTTAGATTCTGTCTAATCATGTTTTCAGACCAGAATTGATAACCCCAGCTGTCTAATCTGTCTGAGAGCCACCCGGAAGGGGCTGCTTCGCTGACGTTCACCCTAAGAGGAAGGGTTCTTCCCAGAGTTAGGAGACTTGAGGTGCCTATGGCCTCCGTTTCCCCACCTATAAAATTTCCCACCAGGGCCCCCCAAAGCCAGGTTGGTTGAAGAAACTGGCCTCATGTTTGCGTCCTAGTCATGCGACTTGGGAAACTCCCGCCCTCTCTGAGCTTCCGGTGCCTTGGAAAACACTGTCCCTTCCACCAGCAGATGTCCTGCCTTCGCATTCCGTCCCTCCTCAGTCCCAGCCTGGCCGGTTCCTATTCATCCCTCAGGCCTCCGCTTCCACAGCACTTCCTCCGAGAAGCCTGCTCTGAATCCCTCCCCATCTGCTGCTGCCGAGGCTGGTAGAGCGACCCACTTGGGGTCTCGAGGGTGGAAGGTACTGGGCCTGTCGGAGCTGCAAAGCACCCCAGTCCCCGTCCCTGCCAGAATGTAGATGCTTCCAAGCACAGAGACCGAGCAAGTAGGTTGTGCTTCTTGGTCTGCTCCCTGCCCCCAGTGCAGCTCCTGGCCCAGAAGCGCTCAATAAATATTTGTGGAACAAATGAGCAGAGAGAATGCCCACGGCCCTGTCTGCCCCTCGTGATCCGGTAGCGTGGCAGGGGAACAGCACGGGATACCGGGGGAAGAGTTATGATTGCCGTTGATGAAGGTAAGCCGCCAGATGCTTCCACCTCCTCGGTCGGTCGGAGGAGAAGCCAGCAACTAAAGGCAGTTCAGATTTCACCCAGGTCTGCAAACTCTGAGCAACTTGGATGGCGATTCCACTCCCCAGCAGGTGCAGCCGGGGCTCTAGACCGCCAGGGCCGTGGCGAGGCTCCCAAATGCTGCGGAAAGTCTTCCCTGGCAAGAGGGAAGGGAGAATTCTCTGTCCCTGCCTCCCCAAGGAGAAGGGGGACCCAGGACCCAGGGTCTGGGGCTGGGGGGAGGGAGGGAGTCGCCTTCTACAGAGGACACGACACTGGGTCTGGGGACAGGTGAGGGGTTATGTCTCCCAACTGGGGCTGCCGGCCAGAAGATAATCTAAAGTCCCTTTTTAGGGGTGAGGGAGGAAAAAGGGGCCTGTTGGCGGGGAGGGAGGGCCGAGGAGAGAGGTGAACTGTCCCAAGCGTTGTCAACCTTCGGCTGACTTCCATGGCTTCTAGGGCACCGGGGGAGGCTGGGCAAAGCCCTTGGTGTCGTCTTGAGACCCGCCCGCCCTGTCCTCTGGTGCAAGAAGCCAGCCACCCCGCCCCCACCCCGTAGCAGGCTGCGAGTCTATAAACTCTCTCCGAGTAAAACCCCAGGGCATAATCGGTGTGGAAGGCAGAATCAAGTGTGGGTATTACGCTGTGAAAACCCCTAACTGCCTGGCCCAGCAAATGAATTAGCTTGTTAAACAAAATACATACATCTGCATACATTTGAATACATGAATAAGATCAGCTCCGACCCTGCCCAGGCCCAACTTCTCCCAGAGGGAGGGGGACGAGGAGGAGGAAAAAGAGGAGGATCCGGGAAAGAGAGGCTTGGCCTGCCCCCGAGGCGGCCCCTTAAAGAGCCCATGCCTTTGCATGCTTTATTTATAGATTAAATACAAAAAGCGTCTCCCTGCTGCCTTAAAAACTACCCATCAAGGCTGAGGACTCGAAGGAGCAGTAAAATCAATCTCGCTGCATAAAGACAACAGCAAGCAATTGGCATGACATTTTAAGTAAATGCTACAGCCATTTGTAAATGTTCATTTTCCGGGGGCTCTCATCTATTATATGACAGCTCTTTTCTTAACGTCCCGGTGTGAATTCGGTCGGTTTACAGATAAGCCCGTTGAGGAGAATGGATATCAAGATGTAAAGTGCTATAATACGGACAATTTGTTACTGCTGCTCCAAGTCACTCCGTCATTATGTATCTGCTTCGTACGGGGCTGGCAACCGCCTGGCTATTCTTGCGAGTTGGGGTTGGTCAGCGAGGGTGTCCGAATTTGGGAGAGAAGAAGCCAGTGAGGACAGAGGAGGCAGAACGGCCCCACGGGGAGGAGACTTGACACAGTCCTCGGGGTCCAGACTTGCCCTTTCCCGATGCTTCTCCCCCCAAGAGGCCCGGGTGGGAGACGCAGTTCCCACCCCAAGCCTGGTTATCTGCAAGGTCCCAGTTCCTAGAGGAGAAGGTCCGGCAAAGCCCGGAAACATGAATCGTGGAGCCACACGGAGCAAAGATCGGCCCCTGGGCCCTGGCTCCAGAGAGGACCCCCTTCCCTGGGGTTTCAGCGGAGGCTCCCTGGGTCTCCTGGCGGAGGTGGCCCATCAGGGCCGGAGAATAGCCTAGCAGCTCACGTGGCGTCCTGCTCTGGGACTGCCCAGGTTGAAATATGGCCCGAGAGAAACTGAGGCTTCCCCGGCCTCATAACTCACTGCTTCCTCCGACAGCCCAGACACTTCCAGGGAGGAAATAAATGATCCCCTCGGTGAGTCTGGAGTTGCGTTGAAGATGTGCCGAGTGGGGCGGATGACAGATCACTCCGGGCTCCCCGGTGGGGTTGATGGGAGGCCCCCAGCCCTCAGGTAGTCAGGAAACTAAATAAATCCCTGGGAAGCCAAGTCCAGTTTCAGGAAGGCTGGAGAGGGGGTGGTGGCAGGAGACAAGTGCAAAGAGATAGAGCACAGGCTGCTCATTTAGGGCACAAACCTCAGGGGACCTAGTTTCCAGGCAAGTCCCCTCCTCATCCATCCTAATCCATCCATTCATTCAACAAACACTCGGGGGCCTATGGAGTCTTTTCTGAGGCTCTCCTGGCCCTCCTTGGCCTTTAGTTCAGCACCAGGCAGGCTATTTAGCCTGGTAACCCTTCCAGGGTACAAAGTATACCCCCATGCCTGGGGGTGTCGGCACAGAGTGGGACACATAGTAGGCTGTTGAACAAATGAATGAACAGATAAGCAAATGCACGCAGGCACCTGTCTGCTCCTAGGGTGCTGCTTCAAGGGGGTGGGGGCGAGGGGCAGGAGAATCCTGCCTCTCACTGTGGTTGGTTCTCACTGGGCCCTTCAATAGACTGGTCTCAAGTTTTAATTGGGGTTTGGCAGGAGCCCCTGCAAAGCCACTTCTCTCCTTTGTCTTAGAAATGAGGCCACGTGATCTCTAAAAGCCCTTCTGGCAATTAGCTCCTCTGACTTTTGTAGAGAAGAGGCCAAGCAGAAACTGGAGGAAGTGTGCACCTTCCGGGTTGGGGGGGGGCTGCCTCTGAAGGGTGCCCCGTGGCTGGCCCAAGCCCCGTCCTCAGTGACAGTGGCTGGTGATTTCATCCCTCAGGGTCCAGACAAGGAAACAGGCACCACTAACACAGAGTTAGTGAGTCTCTCCAGGAATTCTCTTTGGGACTCTGGTCAGCCTTCTGGATGCGGTTGGCTCAGAACTGCCCTTTCCCAGCCCCATTTTACGCCAGCTCCCAGTGAGCTTGAAGGTCTACTCCGCCTTGTCCCAGGAAACTCCTCGAGGGGTCTCCTGTCCTGAAGGTGGGGGACCCCGGTCCTCTGAGCTCCCTTGGCGGTGATGCTCTGAGCCCAGCCCTGTGGTTTCTGGGGCGCCCCTGCTGCAGGGAGGGTAGGCTTCTGTGGAGGGGAGAGAAGAGGGTCAGAGTCAGGTGACGGGAACTGTCCTGGTCCCCGGCAGAGGGAGTGAGCAGTGTGGAATCAGGCGGTGGTTCCCAAGGTAGTGACAGTCTGTGTCCCTGGCCCGTCGCCGCGTCCAGCCTGGTCTGACTTTGGAGTTTAGGAAGAAGTGTCTAGGTGCAAAACTCGGTTCTTCTAAGATAAATAAATGAACAATTGCCAGCTGAGGTGCCGCGGAGAGTACTTAGCTTAACCAAGCTGCGTCATTCCCGAGGTAATTTCGAGGCTCCATTCATCACGGGTCTTTCATCCTCGCTGTGTCACCGCCGCTAACAGTTCGTGCTCAGGCAGAGTTGCCAAGCAAACTTTGAGTCTCGTCCTCACATCCGCCCAGCCAGCTCTTGCATCTGTGGGTAGAGGCAGGGGTGACTTTCCTAAGAGTATGACAACCGGAGACATCCAGGGACTGATGACTCAGAAAAGCCACCAGCTGCTGCCATATCAGTTGGCCCCAGCCAACATCAGACCAAGCAGGGCAGGGGTGGGGAGGAGGCTCTTTCTTCTCCGAGACTGGAAATCCTTAAAATCCCCAAATTCTTGTTCTTACAACAAACCTGGGAGGGAGGACTAAAGTGGCATCCTTCTCACCATTTCAGACCTGGGCAAACTGAGGTAGAATAGAATAACGGCCACCCAACCTATGTTATGGGCGACGATGGGTTTTGATAAAGCTCTGGCACGTAGGACCTGCTGATCCCTCTGTCCCTCTCTTCTCACTTCCATAAAGCGGGCTGATGACCTCACTGGGCAGGAGAAGAGCAAGCAAGAATCCGTGTGGCCGGGACAGAACAGACCCTTGAAAAGTGGGAGCCGGTGATGTGAGCAAGATGGCAGAGTAGGAAGCCCTGACCCCTTCGTCCCGTGAACACACCGACCCCACAACAGTTCACGAGCCCGCCCTGTAAGAAGTAGGAGTCAGCCACAGAAAAGTGGGGTGACTGGCATCGAGTCGCCCTGTAGGTCAGAGTTGGGAACGAGGTCCGAAATCCCAGTCTCGGGGCTCGTGGTTTCCATAGCAACAGATCCCAACCTGGCAACGAGTAGGCTTGATTTTGTGACATCCCAGAGTATATAAAATTATCTGAAGGCCATCATAAAATAATCAGATCGTGCGCTCTCCTCTGCTCTCTCTTGGTGGGGATGTCATAAAGATTTGACAACGATGACAAGATGTCAGTTTGGTCCCTAAGGGGTCAGACATCCTGGTTGAGCCCTGTTGAGATGATTTTTGCCTTAACTCTGACATGGGAAAAGTTCGAGTCAGATTCAATTGTTGTGCCTTTCTCATTAACCCCCAGATGCCCACCTCCAGTTGCCTCAGACCCTCTCTCTCTAAAAGCCACTGGCGTCCCCACGCCACCCCCAGCTCCAGTCCACGGCTTCCATGCTCACGAGTTCTCCTGCCCCTCCCCGTCCACCAGAGCCGGACGGAGTGGCAAAAGTACTAAGCATCTTAAACTTTGATGGCTGGAAGAATTGCCTGGGAAGCTTGAGCAAATGCACGTCTGGATTCAGCTGGTCTGGGGGAAGCTTGAGATTCTGCACTTTTTTTTTTTTTAAGATTTTATTTATTTATTTGACAGAGACACAGTGAGACAGAGAACACAAGCAGGGGGAGTGGGAGAGGAAGAAGCAGGCTTCCAGGTGAGCAGGGAGCCAGATGTGGGGCTCCTTCCCAGCACCCTGGGATCAGGACCTGAGCCGAAGGCAGACGCTTAACAACTGAGCCACCCAGGCACTGCACAGAGGTTCTGCATTTCTGACAGGCTCCTGGATGCTGCTGCTGGGTGGCTCTTTGAGCCCCTTGTGTAGAGTCGTGGTCCTGCGAACCACCTGGAAGATTTGTTCAAACGGATCCCTGGACCCCACCCCCAGAGTTTCTGGTTCAGCTGGTCTGGGGTGGAGTCTGAGAATTTGCAGACCTAATGGGTTCCCAGGTGACGCTGCTGCGGCTGAGCAGGGACACACCCTTGGAGAAGCATCATCACACTAACGGCTGGAAGTGGCCAGGTGATGCAGAAAGCCTCCCCAGCCCAGCTCCCCGACTTGTTACACCTGTGCACTGACAGGTGCCTCCCCTGGGCTTCCCGGGCCCTTCCCACCTCTCTCCCCAGAGGAGGCTTCCTCTGGGAGCCCACCTTCCACTGCAGGGTAGATCCATCCCTTGGTCCCTGCCTTGGGTACACACTCAGAGCTAGAAGGAGAGAGACTAATTTTGCAAAATCTGCACAAAAATTGGCTGAATTTATGTTTCCCCTGCAAGAGAAATGCTGCCGAGTGGAAATAAAATGCAGGATTCCTGGGCACTTCTATTACCTCTTCATGTCACCGGCAGTGACTGATGGCGAAAAGTAAGATTGCAAACGGAATCGCTTTCGCTTTGCCCAGAACAAACTCCACCCGGCGACGGAGCCCTCCTGCAAATCTGTGGTTCTCCCGAGTGTCACCGCCAGCCGACAGCCGCTGTGAAAGGCGCCGGGAGAGCAGCCAACTTGGAGCAGAGAAGCTTCACCCGGCCCAGGCCCCGGAGGCCCGTCCTTCACCTAAAAGCAGGGGCCCCTGCAGGCAAAAGGGAATCCGGTTTGATTTAATGCGGTTCATTTTTCTTCCTTGTTTTAATCACAGAGTAATAATAATAATAAACTCGCCTTTATATAGTGTCTTTCATTGCCAGTGTATCACCGAGCACTTTACAGATTTAATAATAGAGTTTCAGAAATAAATAATGGGGAATAATAATAGGAAGGATAAATAACATATTTATAGAATTGTATTGTGGTTTATGGTGGTAAACAATTCCTCAGACAGCCAGCAGCTGGAAATTAAGAGGTTTGGAAAGAAGAAGGGGAAAGAAAGGAGAGATGTCTTCAGGTAAGATGGAAGCCAGGCTGTGGGTTGTGGGTTGTGGGGGGCGCAGAGAGAAGGGAGGGGAGGGGGCTCTCCTGCCACGGGGCAGGGCTGAGAGGGCAGCGCCGCCAAGTGTGTGCGTGTGGACGGGTGGATTCTCTAGAAGTAACCTCTGAAGGAAGGCTGAGGTGTCTGAGGTTGACTAGGGCTCAGTAGGGAGGGGGAGGAGAGAGGATGAGACAGAGGGAGAAGCTGGCCAAAGTGCGGGGGGGGCCGTGGGAGCCCATCCAGCTCCCATCACTGATGCAGGGTGGCCCCGAAGGCTGTGGGCTCAGGCTGGGCAGCTCCTTGCTGGACCAAGAGCCGCCCTGCCTGGGCCCAGCCTTCCTTGGAGGACACGCCTGCTGCATTTTCCGGCCACCACAGCTGCAGCCTGGAAGGGGGGCTTTGAAAAGAAGAGAACGCTGTGTGGAAATGTCTCTTACCGCATTGGCTGTCCCTCCCTGGGCGTCTAGCCGGTGCCCGGCTGGAGGGATCAGTGGGTCGGAGGTACAAGGGGAGGGGACAGGAAGAAGGGACAGGCACCTGGCCCAGCTACGAGGCCCAGGAGAAATGATCAGGATCTCCGTCTTGCTTTGTCTGCCTCCCGCTCCTTGTTGATGGTTTTGTGATTAGAGATTTAATCCGTGAAAATATCAGCGGGCCCGGTTTCCTGCCCGATTGTGTTTTGCCTTGGCAACATTCTAGGAGCTTTACATTCATTGTCTTTTCTGGAGAGGAGCAAATTGCTCCGTCGCAGCCCCACTGAAATCCTTCTGCACGCCCAGGGTTCCAGGGGAGGTCAGAATGAAGCCAAGGGCAAGTGCTTAGGGTCCGAAGGGTGGCTTTGACCTCCCCGGGCCTGTTTCCCAAGGCCGCAGACCTCTGCGAGAGGCCAGTCCCAATCTGGGGATGAAGTGCCAGGCTCGGCAACTGATGCCCCGGGGCCCCGGGACCTGGAGGCAGAAGCTGCAGGGGGCAGTTGGTCCCTGGGACCTGGACAGGCTCTCGGGTGTTGCATTCCAGCCGAATGATCCCATACAGGGAGGCCGCTCCAGCCGCGTGCCCTGCTTTGGCACCGACCCCTGCCCGCCAGGTGGCCGCCCAGAGCTGTCCTGGCCCCTTGGAAGCTCCCACTGGGATGGCTTACGTTTCGCTCAGAAAATTCTGGACTCATACAGGCTTATAAACAAGTGGTCCTCACCTGGCTGGCGCCTGACATGGGCTTTAAATGTGTTAGTCCTTTTTACTGTCCAGTAGGAGGTCGACCGCTGACTCACAGAGTGCCTGTCTGTCTCCCCAGAGTGTCTCCAGGGTCTACACGCTGAGCGGTTGTAGCTCTGGACCTGGCGTCGGGGGCAGGAGGACCGGAGCTCGGTGCTGGCTGCTCTCCGTTCCCAGCCCCGGCTCCCCCCGAGCCGTTCCATGCACGTTTCCTGAGCGCCCACCGTTGGGCCAGACATTGGACAGCGCCCTCCCGGTGCGGCCGCCCATGAGCCAGGCAGAGCCGCCCTCTTGAGCCATCCTAGGACTGACTATATATTTATAGTCCTGCCAAGAGGGCCGGGGCTCTGGGTAGACGTCTACATGGTCGACGTTTCTGGAACCTCGGTGTGCACATCTGTAAAATGGCAGGGATGGAGAACCACCTGTCTGGTGGTTCGCTGGCTTTCCACCCTACCCAGGAACACAGCAGACTGTGCAGCCCCGTCCCCCCTCTCGCGTTGGAACACTGTGCTCTGACAGTTGTCATGGAGGCATTTGTCACCGTGTCCTCCTGTCAGCGCTGGCTGGTTGTGCCGGGATCTCGTGCTGAGAGTCCTGGAGTCAGACACTGATTTGCATGTTACTCTTTCCAGCGCAAGACGTCCCTCATCACCTCCATCCCCAGGGGGAGGGGCTCTTGGATTGTCAGAGGCCAAGGCCAGTGACCTTGGGGCTCTGGGATTGTCCACTTCCAAGATGTGGGGAGTTGCAGGAGCAGTGCTCCTGTGTGGAGCAGCCAGGCCCCTGCAGGGCGGGGCAAGGGTACAAAGGAGGGTGTTTTTGTTTTGTTTTTTTCTTTTTGAAGATTGTATTTATTTATCTGTCAGAGAGAGCATGCACAAGCAGGGGGAGCAGAGGCAGAGGGAGAAGCAGACTCCTTTCTGAGCAAGGAGCCCATTGTGGGACTCGATACCAGGACCCCAGGATCGTGACCTGAGCTGAAGGCAGACGCCTCACCGACTGAGGCCCCCAGGCGTCCCAAACAAGGAGTCTTTAACCTGCAGGAGCCTAAGTGCAAATAGAAAGGAAAGCTGGGCGGACAGAGGGGCAGAGAGTAAGTACGTGTCCAGCCGCTGCTCCACGCAGAGCCCGGGGCCGGAGAGCTGGAGGGAGCCTTGGAAGGAAACAGGTCATCATGGCACACAGCCCAGGCATTGCCGGGGAGGCGATGCGCACCCCGAGCTGCAGCCCCCTCCGGGTCGGATGGGTCTCCTTGTGGAGCCCACCTTCAGTCCCAGCCCAGATGGTTGCATTACGTGGGGTCCAGAGCCCCATCGATGTGGCTCCAACCCATCACCACTAGTGTGAATTTAGGGCAAGGTGCTGAGCCTGGCTCTATTTCTTCATCCATAAAATGGGGATAATCAAAGCAATGGTGATTTTGGATGATTTTGGAAGGAGTAACGTTCAAGGCTCGGGTCAAACACCAGGAGCACTGATCTTTCACCCGTCCTCTGCTCGGAGTTCCTAGACACAAATGGAGACCAGAATCACTGGCTTATTGGTGGAGGCCAAAGACTAAAGCAGATCAGCAAACCCCAGCCCATGGGCTAATTCCAGCCCTGCTGCTGCCCGTTTTTATAAATAAAATTTTACTGAAACACAGCCGTGCTCATTCATTTACATATTGTCTCTGGTTACTTTTGCCCAGAGTTGGGTTGTTGCAACAGAGATTCTTTACGGGCACAGAGCCACAAATATTTACTCTCTGGACCTCAGCAGGAAATGTTTGCAGACCTCGGCTCTAAAGCCCAGGGCTCCTGAAAAGCTTGGGCTGAAGTAGGCTCCAAGGATCAAAGTTAGGGTTTCTGACCCAAAGTCTGGAACTTTGACTGTCCAGGGGAGACTTTGGCTGGCCAAACAGAGTCACTACCCACCGCACAGGCTACTCTGTGGGTGGAATGGAGAGCTGGCACCAGGAGGTAGAGAGTGGTGGCCTCCAGGCTGGCCTAGGGAAGCCAGTCCCTGGCCCCACCCCAAGTGAACTGACCCGGCTCTGGCATAAAGCCAATTGAGGGCCTGCCCTGCCCATCAGGCTTTTGGTGGGCAGTGCCATGGAGGAGAAGGACCCGGTGTCCTGAGAGGGGACACAGCCCAGCTGATGTCTAGTTCCTTCCAACCAGATCTAGCTTCTGAAGACTATGCCCCCAACACACCCCGATCAGCGAGCCCTAGGAGAGTCTCATCTTTAGAACAAGGTAGAAACTGAACAGCTACAGTAGCAGATCCCATGTGCCTGAGACACTGTAAAGGCTCAAGAATGCTAGTAGCTCTTACTAACTAGAATCATTTCAAATCCAAATGTTTCCCTGCTGTTTCTCCTTAGCGGTCCTAATACAACCTTCTAATAATGTAGAATAAATCGATTCCCTTTTCAATAGGACGACCTTTAAAAATCTTTGCAGACCCTTGCCTCGAGCCGCCAAGAGGTAGAGTGGCAACTCAGTCCAGCAAAGTTCTAGCAGTTTCCATCATAGAAAGTCACCTCCCCATAAATAATATATTTCACTGTCTCTGAGTTGAGCAGAAACGCTGTTGACATGGATACATAAATCTAAAGCATACATAGTCACCCTTTCATTAGAGCCACCTAGTCACAGAACTTTCTGGATACATTGAAACTTCCCATCCCCCAATACAGAGTGAGTTCTCAGCTGGTCCTTCCCACATCAGGCGAAGTATGAGCCAAGCCAGAGTAGGCATCTGAGGTTTAATTTGGTTGCTGCCTCTTGCTGGCCGTGATTATACACTTACTCACGGAACTTAGCGGAGCCACTTACCTTCGTGTGAAATGGAAAAATGGTACCGCCAGACTGTGGGATTGCTGCGCAACCTCTGCAAGCGCGGCCCTGGCCCCCTGGTCACGCGTGGTGCACGCAGACGGAGCACACGCTAGAGGAGCCCCAGTCTGGCTGTCCAGACCCACACCTCCCTGCAGTGCGGTCCTTGTATTCCCCACGTACATCTTTGATAAATGGCTGTACTTTTATATTCTAATTGGTAACAGAAACAACACCTCAGATGCCCAGGAGAAGCCCCAAGTCCCAGCTCGAGCGGGAGATGAAAGGGTTTCCAATGAGAGGCAAAGACTCTTACAGGGAAAGAAAATGCAGGATGCAGGTTGGGGTGGGGTACAGTTCTCAGACTGGGGGAAAGCTTGTTCTTCAAGGTGTGGGAGTGGGCTCCCTAGGCCTAGAAAGCAAACAAAATCAGCAGTGCCCGTGGGGATCAGGTGATGGGAAGGGGGTCCATGGAGTGGGAAGCAGGGGCAAATCTCAAATAGGAAGTTAGCACTCTTGACTATCCAATGAGAAGCCCAGGATGTGGCCAGACAGGGTGCCAGCCACCCAGCAGGTGGGCAAATAAGCCATCCCATGGGCCACACCAAACTAGCCTGGATGGGCTCCACACCTGCCAGTTTTTTTTTTTTTAATATTTTATTTATTTATTTGACAGAGAGAGATTACAAGTAGGCAGAGAGGCAGGCAGAGAGGAGGAAGCAGGCTCCCTGCTGAACAGGGAGCCCGATGCAGGCCTCGATCCCAGGACCCTGAGATCATGACCTGAGCTGAAGGCAGAGGCTTTAACCCACTGAGCCACCCAGGCGCCCACACCTGCCAGTTTTACAGGGTTCCTTAGCACCTCTGTTCCTTAGTACATCTTCATCTCCTGTCTCCGGCCCCCAGCCCCCACCCTCCAGGAAACCAGAGCTTGCGCCAGGGCCAAGAGCAGAAGGAGCAGTATATTTGTCGCTGGCCCGCAGATCAGCACTGGAAGGAGCCATCCCCCCCCCCCAGGTCTCTAACTGAGCATACCTATCCGAGTCCACATTCGGAGCTGGGTGGGGCTGGGCGGGGCTGGCACTGCCTGTCCACGAACTTCCAGGGAATGCCGTCTGTGGGTGTGAGGGCCACTTTGAGAGCAAGGGACCACAGGGAGCAGAACTGTTAGGAGAATGGTCTTTAGAGGCAGTCAAGGGTTCAAGTCCCCTGGCGTGCTTCCTTACTGGCTCTGTGACCTTGAGGAAGTTACTTGACCTCTTTGAGACAGTTTCTTCATCTGTCAAATGGGGATAATACAGCATCAGAGCCTGGCTGAGAAGATCCAGTGAAGTAAGTTAAGCATGTTTGGGAGGGTTGGGGACCATCGGCAGGCCAGAGAGTGATGGCGCAGAGCAGCCTCAGCCCCTGCAGGCCTGCTGGCCACGGGCCTGTCATAGAAGATGTCTGGTCCAGAGCGAAGCCAGGGGGCAAGATGGGGAGGAGGATCAGAGAGAACCCCCACTTATAAGGTGGATTTCCTGGGACTAAATAAGAGATCAGGTCCACAAGGAGGAGGGGAAATTTTCTCATGTGTTATCTCCTTACTACCTCCCTACTATTTAAATCCTGTGGCCGCACAGGCAGCTCAAGAGGTGAACCCCAGCATCACGGGGAGTCCAGAGACTCCCAGAGCTCAACATCCCGCCTGAGTCGACCCCCAGCTCTATGGTGACCCGATTAGTGCCCCGTCATTTGGAATGCACGTGCGTGCGTGGACCTGGGTAGCTAGCGAATGTGCTAATCTGAGGACCGACTGTGGATGGGGAAGAAGCCGGAGCAGTCAAAGCAGGTCAGCCTGGTCTGAGGAGATCCCCTGCCAGCATCTGGCTCTCTGGAGTGGAATTTCTCAAGGCAGGCTCTGCTGCTGCGTGCGTGGGACCCTCCTGTGTCCTGGGGGCCACTCTGTGCCGTTAGGGTGCTTAGCAGCCTCCCCAGTCTCTACCCACGAGACACCCAGAGCCTTCTCCCTGACTTGTGACAGACACGGCCACATGTCACCCCAGCAGTCACCCCGTTTGAGAACCGCTGATTGAGACATCCTCTCCCTGGACCGAGTTACCTCCGGAGGGAACGAGGGAGGGCTGGACGTGAAGGGCAGGGGACTCGGCCGTGGGCAAGCCGCCAATGGACACATGAGCTCCATCTCCTCCCTGCAAGCAGGCGGCAGCGGACCGCACCTCTGAAGCCTTCTGCGCCGAGGACTTGGGGCTCGGCCTGGCAGCTCTTGGGCTTCCCGGCCTCCTCTGGCTCTACGGGGAGAGGATCCACATGGAGGAGGCCCAGGAATGGCAGAGCCTGGGAGCACGGGCCCAGCAGGCTGCAGCCTCCACCCGGCTCTGGCTGTGCGTGCCTCCAGGGGCCCTGGGGTTCCTGGGAAAAGCAGCTTTTGCAAGGGCTGGAGTGGGCGCTGGGAGTTCTGCCCGCGAAGCCAGGGACGTGGAGGCTGAGTGGAAGAGAATGTTATCACAGAAACCTGATTTTTCTACACACTCTATCAGCTCCCCATCTGTTCCTTGATTAAATGTATTACTGTGCTCCCTCCCCACATGCCCGCTGCCAGGATGTCTCCGGAGCCCTGATTACATCTGTGGAGAGAGCCTCAAACCTCACAGATGAGCGGGCCTATCGATCAGCCTGGCAGCTGACGTTTGATTTCAAATCTGGAGGAAGGTGAGGAGCAGGAGCAGAGCTGGCTGGGGCGGGAGGGGGAGGGGGTGGCTGCAGGGGAGATTCTCACCCCAAAGGGGAAGACCCTCCATTCCCTTCCCCACCTCCACAAGCCAGGCCCACGGCTCAGGTTGACATCAGAGGTTGATTCCCAGCTCTGTGACCTTGGGTGAGCCGCCGTCCCTTCGCAGACTGTTTCCTTGTCCTTATCCTGGGGGACACTGGAGCAGGTGACTTTATTTATTTATTTATAAAAGATTTTATTTATTTTTTTGACAGAGAGAGAGAGATCAGATCACAAGTAGGCAGAGAGGCAGGCAGAGAGAGAGGAGGAAGCAGGCTCCCCGCTGAGCAGGGAGCCCGATGCAGGGCTCAATCCCAGGACCCTGAGATCATGACCTGAGCCGAAGGCAGAGGCTTTAACCCACAGGCGCCCCTGAGAGCAGATGACTTTAGAGTCGCTTCCCGAAGCAACGGTCTGCGGCCTTGCACCTGCAAGCCTGGTGTGTGGGCCAGCAGCCCCGCATCCCCGGGGTGCTCATAGAGAATGCAGGCTTTCAGGCCCAGCCCAGGCCCACTGACTCAGAATCTGCCTTTTAACAAGACCTCCCGGGACCTCCTGAGCACATTAAAGTGTAGGAAGCGAGCTTCCACATTGCATTCATTCGACTGCTTCCGAGATGAGCATGGAGGAGAAATCCCTCAAAGGGGGCGACTCAGTATCTCCTCTGGCCTCAGAAAACTTTTACAGGGATTTTCTTCTGGCACCAAAACCTTAACCTGACCAGGAACCAGCTCTGAAATCCTAGCCTTAGACTGAGCCCCAAGATGAGAACATTCACTGGATCGAGCCCTAAACAAAAGCTTGGGGATAAAAAGAGAATTAGGTCCCACTTCCTGCCCTCGGGGGACCCACTGGCTGGGCCGGAAAGGTGCCAGAGAAAATGGCCCTCCCATGGGCTCCTTACCAAGCACCTGGTCCCTCACCGTGGGGTCTGAGCAACTCCCAAGACACGCGCCAGCCCGTGACTGGGTGTTCGCTCCCTGGAGCTGCTATACAGACTTGCCCTGATTCTCTCAAAGTTCTCGAGGACGGGGGTCTGAAATCCAGGGTTGCGATCTCTTGGGAAGTTCCCGCCTCACCAGTTCCAGCCACCAGTGGCCACTGCCGACCCTTGGCCGGTGGCTGCCTCTCCCCGGGTGCCGCCTGGTCTTCCCACCGCCTTCTCTCCTCAGGCAGGTTGAAGCTCCCCTGCCTGTTTCCAAGGACAGTTGCAATGGCACTTAGGGCTGGGCCAGATCATCCCGGACCATCTAGTCTCAAACTCCTTAATTTGCTCACATCTGTAAAGATGCTTTCTCCAAATAAGCTCACATTTGCAGGTCTGAGTGGGACACGGTGTCTTTCGGGGGCTACGATGCAGCCTACCACGTGCCCCAGTCAAGACACGGCCTCACTGTGGGGGATCCTGGATGAGTCTCTCCACATGGCTGAGCCTGTGTCCTCCCTACAAACTGGGAGCATAATCCCCCTGCCCCCGGGGCGGCTGCATGCCGAGTGAGCCCTGGGGTTCCGGGGGGGGGGGCGGTTTCCGTTCAACGTCGGCGGCCCCGCCCCTCTAGAGTCTGCCAGCGGGTCTAGGGAAAGACTTAAGAATTTGACTTCCTGACAAGCTCCCAGGTGAGGCTGAGAACCTTAGGTTCAATGAAGTCATGCATCTAAGGGACCTAACAGAGTCGCACCCCAAACACGTGCGGAAGAGAGGAGTGTCACTTGTTGTTGAACAAGCAACAGCGACACCCCCGGGGGCCACCTGGCAGACAGTGCACGGGAGAGCCCGTCTCGCAGGAGAGGGTGAGCCCCTCGGGGGCCGGGCTGTGTCTCTCCTTCTTGCCCACTGCTCATAGCCTGTGATTTAACACAGCTCTGCCTTCCCAGGCCGTGAGCCAGGCTCTGTGCTGGGTGGCCTGGCCTCTATCCTCTGGGCCATGGGGGACATTCGAGGGTTTTCTCTGAGAGGGTGACTTGGTTAGCTTCGTGTGGAAGACGATTGCCCCATGGCAATGGAGGGGGGGTGTGGAGGGATGAGGGGGAGCCTGAACACAGGAAGATCACTTAGGCAGCTGGCAAAACAATTCAGGCCAGGACGAGAAAAAGCCAGACCGGGGCACGCGCCAGGGGTTGTCTGGCTGCTGGCTGGAGGCATGAGTGAGCCGAGGCAAATCCTCAGTGAGGCCACTTTCACCCCGCCTGGGAAGTGGGGGACTCAGAGGCCACTGTCAGCGAAACCCTGGTGCCCTTGGGCAGGCCACGCCCGGAGCCTTGGCTCCACCTTCCCCGGGGAGCGTGTCCAAACTTCCCAGCCCCCTGTCTCCTCCTGGGCAGAAGGTGCATCCTCTGTAATTAGAGCAGCAGTTTCTGCTGCGTTTCCCCCAAATGTTAAACCGGTTAATTTCTGTGGGGATTGTTCTTGAAGCCAGCATGACACAGGCTCTAAATCAATTTGAAATCCGTTGTCTGCAGACCCACACAGAGAGGGTCCGTGGAGGACGGGCACCAATTATTCTCATCAGTCAGTGGGGACAGGACGGCTGTGCTGGGTTTGGGTTGTGGTGGGGGAGGGACAGGCTTCCAGGGTGGGGATGGAGGTCACACCGGGGCCACACCAGGAAGGCGCAGAGCTGAAGGCACGGGGATGCCGCCGCCAAGTGGGGCGGAGCGAAAGATGGAAAGCCAACTGAAAGCGTTGGGTAAGGTTGGGGGGTGCTGAGGTCCCCACCACGTTCAGGCTCGAAGGCCACTTCCCCTAGGATTTCCTCCATTAAATACATCGCACTGGTCACATGGGAAAGAAAGAACGGGGTCTGGTCTGGGCGGTGGCGGCGGTGGCGGTGGTGGTGGGATGGTGGGTGGAGGGAAGGTCAAAAGGATTCCTTTGTAGCCATTTGCAGCCTGCTTCGGAGCTCAAGATCATTGAGACTATTTATGAATAAAATCCATCTTGCCCCCGCTGCGAGGAGACAAGCCAAATTCACTGGCTCCATCTTCTGCTCCAGTGGCTCTCTTCTCCTTCAAAATATTGCCCATTCTCTTGCCATTCTCGGGCCCTACGGAGGTTTCCATTTGTCTGCCCTAAAGCGAAGGGCTCGGGGAAGTTGCTTTACGCCGCTGACCCTGACAGGCTCACCGGACGGGCAGCAGACGTGGTTCATCTGGGGCAGCCCCACGTCGTGAGCAGCGTTACAAGCTGCAGCGCGGCCCCACCTGCTCCTCTGCCCAAGGGAGGGACCTTCCTCTCCTTCCCCCCTGATAACCGGGGCCAGTCAGGGCCAGCCCAATATCCTTCGAGAACATTCCCTCGGCACAGTGTTCTGATTCCCACAACGAGAACCCTGATGGAGTCAGAAAGACGGTCTTCCAAGTCTGTGAGAGATCGAAAAAAATAAGTTCATGCGGAGGCTGGAACGCGGTGTCCCCAGAGGCTGGCATGGGATCGTGAACCTCCTCCTGCTCCTCCTCCCTTTTCTGCCACAACGATTCCCAGTGGAGGGTGAATAATGGCAAGCTGACTTTGATCCTCCTTTTTCTCCGTAAAGAACACGAAGTTCTTTTATGCCCTGCTCTCGCTCATGGTCATGACGCCGGCAAGCTCCAGGAAGGGGCAGCTCAGGGCCCAGCCTGTGCCCCGCAGTGAGACAGAGGTGGCAGTCGGATCAGCGGCAAACAGCCCCTCCCAGGGCCAAGAGCAGCCGCCTGGCCTCACGGGGTCAGCGGTGGTGTCGAAGAGGTGGGCGGGGAGGAATCCTAACACCTGCCGCCTACAAGCCCTCCGTGCCTGACTATTATTCCAAACACTTGACATAAATGAATCCAATGAATCCTCTCCACGGGGCCACACAGCAGGTTGGTGTCACTGTCCCCACTTTAGAGTTGAGGAAAGAAAGGCATAATTCTGCACAAGGTCACCTGGGAGTATGTGCTGGGATTTGGACCTGGGCGTATCTGCTCCGGGCCTCGTGAGCCTGCTGAGCCAGAAAGAGAGAAGGAGGCCTCCGGAACCACGGGGAGCTGCAGGTCCTGGAGTGGGGGGTCGGGGTAAGGGGCGTCTCCCCAGCCTTTCCATCGCTCCTTGTCAGATGGGCGTGAGCAACACCAGGTCCCCAGGGCGGGCCGTCCACCCCCACCTGCTGACCAGAGTCCCGCTCTTCTTGAGTGATCTGACAAGTGTAACTAAGGACTTCTCCGTTCCTAATTTGGCTGTGGCCGTTGGCCGTGGCCATGCGGTGGGTACTGCCAACCGCAGTCAGCAGGGGCAGTAACGGCCTTTTCCTGCAAAACCCTGTGTTGTCCGCTCTGCGAACCTGCACACAGCTCCGGGCGTGGGGGCAGGGAGGCGGCCCAGGGGTCATGAAGCACAGGCGACTGGTCTTCCCCTGGCAGGGGTCCTGGCTCAGCCCCCCTTGCCCTCCTAGGGTCACATACACTCTCCCCAGAAGGGCGTTCAGGTCTGCCTGGGACTGTTGGCGCTGAATTTCTGGGAGGAAGGAGGAAATGAACAAACATCTGGGAGCTTGCTAGGGGTCAGTCAGGGCAGGCAAACAAGCAAGTGTCCGATGGAGTCTCCCTGTCCCCAGAAATCTGGAGAAAGTGGCCTGTGCCCCTTTCACACCCAAAAGGGGGGGGGTCACAGCCACATGCTTGTGGCCTCCCCTCCAGCTCTGGAATCCCACTCCTGTGGATTTGACTTCTGGACCGAGGACCTACCCACCGCCCCATGCATGCTGTGTCCATCCCAGGTGAAACTTCTGATTCCCACCGGAGAAAACAAAGCCACCCTATACCCTGTCCTTCAAGTTTCTGAAGCCTTTGGGTTTCAGAGAGAAGCCGAGGAGTCCTGCAAACAGTCTGCAACCTTCCAGTCTGGCCATCGCTGCAGCGTCCATCGGACACTTTGTCCCCGTTTCACTGAACCTCATTACAACTCCGCAAGGCGGCCATCGCTCACCATGCCGGCCACAAGGTCAAGGCCTGGAGAGTCTAAGGAACCCACCCAGGGTCTGCCGCTGCAAAGTCGCAGTGCAAATGAGCACTGAGGCTGGAGTCCAAAGAGCTTTCTGCAGGAGACACAGGAGGGGACGAGGCAGCCCCAAGTTCTGGTCGGGAGGTGCTGAGTGGCCCCTGAGTCCTGGGAGCAGCCCTCTGGGGGCCTCCCACACCCAGAGAGGAGGCACCTGCTGGAAGGACCATCGAACTACTGACCAATGGCCATGAGGAGGGTCAGAGGTCAAAAGAGAGGGGCCGAGTGCAACAGAGGAGTGAGCACCTCGCAGGGAGGGGACAGAGGCCAGGGGTGGGGGGAGCGGGGGCTGGGCTGGGCTGCGGGAGGCCCGTGCCTGGAATACAGAAGTGCTTCTGGATGTACTGACCTCAATACTTTCGGTTTGGCTCCAGCCACGTGGGGCCGGGCATGGCCTGCAGCCTCCCCATCCCTGCGCCTCCCTGGGGCTCCAGTGATCTGTAAAACTCACCAACCAGAGCCCAGCTGCCTCCTCCGTGGCCACGCCACCCACCCCCTTTGCCCCCTGCTGCTCTTCCCGCATCCACATCCCCTGCACTTTGGCGGACTCGCTCCCCGGCCCCTCCTGGGCCTTGCAGATCCATCTCGCACACTCCTTGCTCTGGCCGCTTCCTGTAAAGTGTCTGGCAAATGAAAAACCCACGGATCAATGCCAGAAAAATGACTGTCTCCGCTCACCCTCACCAGGGAAGAGGCTGTCAGCTCACCCACCCGGGGTGCGAGAAGCGGGGTGGAGTGCTTTAATCTCTTAACTCTGCTTTCTCTCGGGGTGCACATCCCATAGCTCGGGGCTGGCTCATGAATATATCTGTCACCAGCCACGGAGGCAGCCACGAAATATCAATGTAGCCCTGGGATGGGAAGGCATCGGGTGAAACGTGGCTGTGGCAGTGGGTTTGGGGCTCACTCCCAGCGCCGTGGCCCTCACGCCCCTCCGCAAAAAGTAGGAGCATCAGATGCCTGGAGGCGCGCCGGGGTTAGGATTAATGGCTGAGCGTCGTTCGGCTTCTCATCTCCAGCTCCTGAATATATATTACGGGAGTGATGTCGCCACGACTGAGTTAAGGAGCTGCCGACACCTCACTGAAGGCTTGGAGGAAAGCATCCAGTTCGGAAACAGTTTGGCTCCTGGGCTGGCTCCGCACAGAGGCTTTTCCTCTGCCTCTCCCTTGCTGTTGGCAGGATTAAGGCCGAGGGGAAAGAATCCAAGGAGAAAAGGGCCTGGGGACCATGGCATCAAGGAATGCAGGCTTCCAGCCACTGAGCCTTGGGTTAGAATACGAGCTCCCCCCAAATCTCTGTGACCTCAGGCAGAATTACTCAGCCTCTCGGAGCCTCTGTTTTGGGGCCATAGGCGTGCGGAAGATCACCGGGGTAGAGTGTCGGGGGCTCGGCCCCCGTGGGTTCGGTCAGGTTGTGGTCTAGGCTCCAGCCAGAGAGGGTGATGCTGCCCGGTTTCAGCAGCAAAGAAATGTGGGGAGCGGCTCCCGGGCAGGCCAAGCCTCATGGTGAAGCAGCCGGGACCACAGCCCAAGTCAAGGCTCCGGGCTGGTCTGGGGAGTACGCTCCGCACCTCCACAGAGCACCAGGGGCCTGGGAATCGGGGAGCCAGGGAAGCCGCCACACAGCGGGGGCGGTGACTACTGTCCGCCCCCCACGCCCCCTCCCCAGCGCACACTCTGCCCCGTCCTGCTTGTCTGCGAGGCCAGCTCCAGACGCGAGGTCCCGAAAGGGTGCCCGTGATTGCCAAGTCGGGTCGTGAGCACGGGAGGCGGGCAGAGTGAGTCACTGGCATGTTTAGATTGTATACTGGGGACTTTTCTCCAGACGGGCAGGGATCTGGATGCTGGATGGTGCCGAATAGCCCCTACCTCTATTCTCTATTGTGCCTGGAACCAGGGCAGCCCCAAGGCTGTCCACACCCGGTGTTCACGTCCCGTTCTGATCTGTCCATCCCGTGCTGGCGGCTAAGTCACCCCGGGCAGACCTCGGGCTGCCCCTTCCCTCCGCATCTCTCCGAGGCAGGCCTCTGCTGCTGGCGCTCCGTTGACGGGGACAGTGGTGATGTCCCCGAGGGAGAGACCTTTGGTGCACCAGCCCACTGTGTTCTACAGAGAAACGGAACCCACAGAACCCAACTACGGGGTGTGTGTGTGTGTGTGTGTGTGTGTGTGTGTGTGTGTGTGTGTGTAAGAAGATGTATTACCAGGAATTAGCTCACGCGATTATGGAGGCTGAGAACTCCCAAGGTCTGTAGTCGGCACGCTGGAGACTTGGTGTAATTCCAGGCTGAGTCTGGAAGCCGGAGAGCCAGGCGGGCGGGTGAAGTGGATTCTAGCCCTGGAGCGGCAGGCAGAGACCAGGAAGAGCCTGTGTTTGGGTTGAGTCTCAAGGCAGGAGTGGCTGATGTCCCAGCTCAGACGGGGAGGCGGGAGCAGCCCCCTGATTTAGCCTTTTTGTTCTATTCAGATTTCCAATGGCTTGGGTGAGGCCCACCCACATGAGGAAGGGCCGTCTGCTCTGGGTCCACTGATTCAAATGTTAATGTCCCCCGGGAAAGCTTCACAGACACACCCAGAACAATATTTGATGGAATGTTTGGACACCCCTGGCCCGGTCAAGTCTACACAGAATGAACCCGCCCCCCCACCCAGGGAAAAGTGACCAGATCTAAGCAGAGGGGAGCAGGGGGAGGGGAAGGAGACACTAGTGTCCGAAATGGTGCTCCTGAGTTCCATGATCAGTCTCAAGGATGTGCAGACCAGTGGTTACAAGTGCTCCCTGGATCCCCGTACGCTGAGTTCCTACTCTGTCTCTGCCATGAAGTGAGTGGGTTCGGGGCGTCTCCAGTTCCTCGTCTATGCAGCAGGGATAAGGAACAGCACCTTCCTCTCGGGGGCGTGTGGAGGACTGAGTGAATCCTAGAGGTAAGCCGGTTAGAACACTGCTGGGCAAACAGTAGGCACTCAGTAAATGTCGGTTACTGGTATTCTCCCCAGGAGGGGGGATGTTGGTGTGTAGTGTCAAGGGAACTTGGTGGGGACGATGGAGTGATGAGATCACACAGAGATGTCCCAGGAGGAGCACCTGGGTGGCGCCATTGGTTGAACGTCCGACTCTTGATCTGGGCTCAGGTCTTGATCTCAGGGTCGTGAGCTCAAGCCCCGGGCTGGGCTCCATGCTGGGGCGTGGCACCGACTTAAAAAAAAAACTATCTCCGGGGCTGAGACTGGGCAGCCAGCTTCCGCTCGCCACCCCGAGGCCCCACTGCGGTCTTGTTGGACGCTCCAGGGGCTGGGAAGGTCTAAGGGTGCAGAGGACTCTGCCCCGTGGCTCAGGCACAGCCAAGGCGGCTTCGGGAAACCAACTTCTGCTCAGCTCCTGGCCGTCTTCCCGGCGGCGTTGCCACGAGCACCAGAGTCTGGCGGTGACTCTAGGGCCGACCCTGGCACTTGGGACTTGTCCCCATCGCTCTCGGGAGCTGGCTTGGATCTGTTGGCCCGGGATAATCTGCCCCCACCCTCTGCCTCCGCTTCTCAGAGGGCTGTCCCTACAGCCACTGAAAGATAAAGCCCACGTCTGATTCCCGAGCCCCCCTGGAGTGGGAGGCAGCAGGGACTGGGCTAGTCAGGGGGCCCCGATCCCCGGCCCACTCGTGCTGACTGCCTCGGGGAAGCGAAGGCCGGCACATGGCGTCAGCCCTCCTAGTCAGTATCACAGAGGACCCTCACGCATGGACCCAGAGGCCGGAGAGAGGGAGACGGCCTCCTGGGGCTTCCAGAATTCAGGTCCCTAAACCCCTTTCCTTACTTCTGGGAGAAGGACCACTGCCTTGCAGTGGATCTTGCAGCTGATGGTACGGGAGCCCCTGGGACCACCCAAGCCGTCCCTCTTGGTTGAGAGGTCCCCCACTTCCAAACAGAAGTCAGGGCCCATGCAACACTCTGGCCAGTCTATGGCGGGGGGGGGGCGGTGGCCTTCAGTGTGGCTTTCCCCAAAACAGGCTCTGAAATGAGGATCTGGGGGCAGGTGGTTTATTGGGGGGCTACCCAGGAAGCAGGTGAGGGACAAGGGTTGTGAAACGGGGAGAAAGGAGAGCTCATGGGGGTGAGTTCATGAGTGGATTAGCTCTTGGGCTCAGTTCCTCCTGGAGGATGAGGATCGAGGTCCTGGGGCTTGCAGCCGGCTCCACACCAGAGACCCCTTCTGGCTGGTGGCCTCCGCAGCAGACCCAGGAACTATGGGGGGGCCATGATCACATTGGGAGGGGAGGGCCCCCAGAAGCCCAGGTACCCCCTTTACATGCAAATAGGTGGCCAGGGGTCATTCAGGACTTAGAGCCTTCCTGCCCGGGGGGAGGGGGCAACCAGTCAGTCCTGAGTCAAGGCCCCTTCCTCCTGGTGTCTCCCCCGTCCCCTCCCCAGGGTGGCCTTCCACAGAGCCTGCCGGGGACGGTCTGCTTCCTAGGGGAGGCGGGAAGCCGTCCAGTGCCAGCAATCCAGCTTCCACAGACCGAGGGGAAGGAGGGAATGGAAAAGAAAGAGCCCTTAAAATACCCCTCAACTGTTTAAGGATTGGAGATCTGCACTAAATCTCAAGAAAAAGGAGTAATTACGCTGTCAGCAAAGGTGATATAGTTTTTAAGACTCAGTTCCACAGCCGTAATTTTTCCTCATCCTCCCCGTGTCTCCCGGGGGATTTAGGGGCCAATTACCTGTCAGTTTGCTGAGAGGTGCTGTTCCCAGACAGGAAAGCATCACCCGCCGAGGCTTCCGTAAACCCTGCTTGACAGCATGGGTGGCTGGGTGCGGAGATGCCAGCCGTGCGGGGCGCGTTGTCTTCAGCCGGAAGGGAGTGTCCTGGCGTCTTCAGGAAGGAGCCCAGGAGCACAGAGCGGGGCTCCCCTCTGACCTGCCCTAAGTCGGGGCATGGCCTCTGGATCCTCACAGGGAGGCCGCCCTGGCCAAGGGGGAGCTGGGGGAGGAAGCAGCCAGGAGCCCCAGTGTCTTTGGGCAGTAAGGGGTCTTCTAGCAGAACCCAAGCATCTCAGCCCTGGCCAGACCCTTCAAGCCCAATATGGGGTGTCCATATGGAGGGAGGGGTGAGGACGGCTCTGCGGTCAGGGTCAGCCCACAGGAGCAGTGGGCCTGTGTGATCTTGAACAGTTACCTAACTTCTCTGTACCTTCGGGGAAAATGGGCTAAGGATGGGACCCACCTCATCAGGTTGTCAGTAATTATGACGTCATCCCACCTGTATCTCGTGCTTGATTCCTACTCACTAAGGGGAGAGTCAGCCCATTTCCACTCTGGCTCTCTGGCTGATCCTGACTGGGTCCGCATCTTCTGTGGTTTTTGCTCCTGGTGCTGCTTTAACCGTCAAAGGTCACTTGTGTGCCCCTTGCCAAGTTCTACAGCTCAACGCCCCCACCCAACCACCCATGCTGTCTAGAGCCAACTGTCAAGGCCAGCACGCCCCGCCCCACCCTGACCAGGGGGTCACGCTTGACCTCTCCTTCAGTCCTCATGCTTGAGAAACAAAGTTTCTGCTTTTCCAGGAAGGTCCTGCACCCCTGGCCTGGGTGACTTGCCTCCAGGGTGCCCTCCTTGGCTGTCAGTCCTGAACCCAAGAGATGTCTTTGAAGACCAGTGGAGTCAGCTTATCTTTATTCCTTTTCCCACGTTCTCTTTGTTCTCGAAGCCAGGAGTTCCTCGGAGCTTCTCTCTAAAAGGGTATTGTGCCAGAGGGCCAATGAACTTGAGCTTCCTTTTGGCTTGGGCTTCTTTCCGGGGCATGTTCCCATTCCAGCCAGCAGAGGACGCTGTGCTCCATGTCTTCATGCCCTTCTCTGTCTCTCCCCCCCCCCCCCCCCC
>LNAC01000098.1:4024542-4038762 GCA_002007465.1 Ailurus styani | reverse complement strand
GGGGGGGGGGGCGGGCGGTGGCCTTCAGTGTGGCTTTCCCCAAAACAGGCTCTGAAATGAGGATCTGGGGGCAGGTGGTTTATTGGGGGGCTACCCAGGAAGCAGGTGAGGGACAAGGGTTGTGAAACGGGGAGAAAGGAGAGCTCATGGGGGTGAGTTCATGAGTGGATTAGCTCTTGGGCTCAGTTCCTCCTGGAGGATGAGGATCGAGGTCCTGGGGCTTGCAGCCGGCTCCACACCAGAGACCCCTTCTGGCTGGTGGCCTCCGCAGCAGACCCAGGAACTATGGGGGGGCCATGATCACATTGGGAGGGGAGGGCCCCCAGAAGCCCAGGTACCCCCTTTACATGCAAATAGGTGGCCAGGGGTCATTCAGGACTTAGAGCCTTCCTGCCCGGGGGGAGGGGGCAACCAGTCAGTCCTGAGTCAAGGCCCCTTCCTCCTGGTGTCTCCCCCGTCCCCTCCCCAGGGTGGCCTTCCACAGAGCCTGCCGGGGACGGTCTGCTTCCTAGGGGAGGCGGGAAGCCGTCCAGTGCCAGCAATCCAGCTTCCACAGACCGAGGGGAAGGAGGGAATGGAAAAGAAAGAGCCCTTAAAATACCCCTCAACTGTTTAAGGATTGGAGATCTGCACTAAATCTCAAGAAAAAGGAGTAATTACGCTGTCAGCAAAGGTGATATAGTTTTTAAGACTCAGTTCCACAGCCGTAATTTTTCCTCATCCTCCCCGTGTCTCCCGGGGGATTTAGGGGCCAATTACCTGTCAGTTTGCTGAGAGGTGCTGTTCCCAGACAGGAAAGCATCACCCGCCGAGGCTTCCGTAAACCCTGCTTGACAGCATGGGTGGCTGGGTGCGGAGATGCCAGCCGTGCGGGGCGCGTTGTCTTCAGCCGGAAGGGAGTGTCCTGGCGTCTTCAGGAAGGAGCCCAGGAGCACAGAGCGGGGCTCCCCTCTGACCTGCCCTAAGTCGGGGCATGGCCTCTGGATCCTCACAGGGAGGCCGCCCTGGCCAAGGGGGAGCTGGGGGAGGAAGCAGCCAGGAGCCCCAGTGTCTTTGGGCAGTAAGGGGTCTTCTAGCAGAACCCAAGCATCTCAGCCCTGGCCAGACCCTTCAAGCCCAATATGGGGTGTCCATATGGAGGGAGGGGTGAGGACGGCTCTGCGGTCAGGGTCAGCCCACAGGAGCAGTGGGCCTGTGTGATCTTGAACAGTTACCTAACTTCTCTGTACCTTCGGGGAAAATGGGCTAAGGATGGGACCCACCTCATCAGGTTGTCAGTAATTATGACGTCATCCCACCTGTATCTCGTGCTTGATTCCTACTCACTAAGGGGAGAGTCAGCCCATTTCCACTCTGGCTCTCTGGCTGATCCTGACTGGGTCCGCATCTTCTGTGGTTTTTGCTCCTGGTGCTGCTTTAACCGTCAAAGGTCACTTGTGTGCCCCTTGCCAAGTTCTACAGCTCAACGCCCCCACCCAACCACCCATGCTGTCTAGAGCCAACTGTCAAGGCCAGCACGCCCCGCCCCACCCTGACCAGGGGGTCACGCTTGACCTCTCCTTCAGTCCTCATGCTTGAGAAACAAAGTTTCTGCTTTTCCAGGAAGGTCCTGCACCCCTGGCCTGGGTGACTTGCCTCCAGGGTGCCCTCCTTGGCTGTCAGTCCTGAACCCAAGAGATGTCTTTGAAGACCAGTGGAGTCAGCTTATCTTTATTCCTTTTCCCACGTTCTCTTTGTTCTCGAAGCCAGGAGTTCCTCGGAGCTTCTCTCTAAAAGGGTATTGTGCCAGAGGGCCAATGAACTTGAGCTTCCTTTTGGCTTGGGCTTCTTTCCGGGGCATGTTCCCATTCCAGCCAGCAGAGGACGCNCCCCCCCCCCCCCCCCGCCCGCCCCAGACGGGGCTGGTGTTTCAGGGGTGGTCCCACCAGCAGGAGTTCACTTCTCCTGCTGGGTCCCTTGTTGTCCCAGTGAACATCCCCTGGGAGGGGGGTAGGCTCCTGTGGTATGCGGGGACACTGGCTGACCTCAGTGGGGACCAGCACTGGGTGAAACCAGTATTTTGCCACTAAAGCCCCCTCCACTGTCCTCCCCCCAGGCAGGGTTCAGCTTCAGCACCAAGACACAGGATGACCTAGTGGTAGAGATCGGGGGACCCTGGAGCCAGACCAGCGTGTTCGAATTCTGATTCCCCTGCTCCCAGGCTACCTGACCACTGTCCCATGCCTCAGTTTCCCCTCCTGCACAACGGAGGATGATACTTGGGTTGGTGTGAAAGTTACACTACTTAGTACATGGGGAGCATCTGGGGCGTGCCTCATGGGGGCCAGCCCCAGTCAAGACTGTTTTGGTAATTTGTCTCTGACCCCAGACTTAGGTGTTCCTCCGGACACGAAAGTCCTACGGATAAACACAACACCCTCCTTAGAGCGTGGTCTCGGGATTATTGCTGCTCAGCGGTGCCCACCTGCTCCCTCCCCCACCGCACCCCAAGCTGCTCATCAAAGGTTTCATCCTACCCTCCCTATGATTTCTCCCCTGCTGACATTCCAGTGACTTTCATTGAGCCTCATGGATAGGCATTTGGAAACTCGCCCTATTTAGCGGACCTGCTTGTTCACCTGGCCCTGACTCGGAGGCTTCACCTCCTTCGGGAAGACTTCCTAGGTCTGGGATGAGAGAAACAGGCTTCATCCACAAAATCCTTTAGACTCCGGGCCGAATCCCGGTGGGACTTACTTGTATTTGTTAAGCTATCCGGTTTGGAGTCCTTACAACTTACTTACCTGGGACTTGAACCCACCACAAAGATTTGCGTGAATACGATTGGGTATTTACCCTAAAGATACAAAGGTAGTGATTCTCGGGGGCACATGCACCCGAATGTGTATAGCAGCAATGTCCACAATAGCCAAACTATGGAAAGAACCTAGATGTCCATCAACAGATGAATGGATAAAGAAGATGTGGTATATATATACAATGGAATACTATGCAGCCATCAAAAGAAATGAAATCTTGCCGTTTGCAACAACGTGGATGGAACTAGAGGGTATTATGCTGAGCGACATAAGTCAATCAGAGAAAGACAATTATCATATGATCTCTCTGATATGAGGAACTTGAGGGGCAGGGCGGGGTGTCATGGGGGGTAGGGAGGGAAAAAATGAAACAAGATGGGATGGGGAAGGAGACAAACCATAAGAGACTCTTAATCTCGCGAAACAAACTGAGGGTTACTGGGGGTTGGGAGGGTAGGGATAGGGTGGATGGGTGATGGACATTGGGGAGGGTTTGTGCTATGGTGAGTGCTGTGAAAGTTGTAAGCCTGATGATTCACAGACCTGTACTCCAGGGGCAAAAAAGAAAAAAAAAAAAAAAGATTTGCGTGAACAACCAGCACCTGTTCTTCCATCCTGCAAACACCTGCCGGGCTCGCCCTCCCCAGCTCCACCTCACTGCATGGGCTCATGTCGATCATGAACCTCAGACTGCGGGTAGAGTTTGAATTACCATCTGGGATAACCAGAAGGTTCTTTCCTGGAGCACCTGGTGCAGTGTCAGGGCTGGAAGACTTGTCTTCTTTTCTACTGGGGAGGATGGATCAGCTAGGGGAGCCACTGGCCAGTTAGCTGCAGAACGATGAAGAATATCAGCCCCGGGAATGGGAAGGGGTTTTCCATCCCCCCATCCACCCAGACAGCCGGTGCTGGTCAGACACCCCAGGACCTGGTGGGCGAGATTTCCCTCGGGCAGCAGGTCTTAGGGAGCATTTAGATGTCGAGGGTCCTGGCCCTCCCCCACCCGAGTCCCCTCCTTCCCCGGCGCCAGCCTGTCCAGCACACAGCTGTGGCTGAGTGAGCAGCAGAGGCGAAAGGTATAGAGTTGGGAGTCAGGCCAGCCTGGGCTGTCACCTGGCCTGGATGCTTGTGACCTCTCTGACCTATATGACAGGCATGGTGGCCTCGGGTTCTATGTCAGTAACACGGCGACCGAGCCATATCTGCTCCACGTGGTTAAAGAGAGACTTCAGTGCAACAGGTCACGCCAGACACCTGGCCCTCAGAAATGCTCAGTGAATGTGTCGTGTCTCTTTTTACTGGAAAGCAGGAGAGGAGAGCTCACCGCCATGTCTCCACGGAGGGCACTCGATCTTCGCTCTGCTGGGACGCCCAGGTTTCTGGGTGGGGGGCAAAGCAGGGACAGGTCCCCAGGAGCCGCAAGCCAGCGGTGTTCCTAAGAACGATGAGAACTGGGTGTGTTAACACCGTGCACGATCCAGGCAGTTGGGAAAATAATTAAGTGCTAACTTGTCATTTTTTTAATGAAGTTCTGGAGTTAGAGATTTATAATTGCTAATGAACCAGGCTAATAATTAGTTGCTTTATAATAAGGGCGATGATCACTCAGACAGAGGCAGAGAGAGCCAGGCTCTGGCCTAATTTTTCTCCTGTAATTATGTGACATGCCCAACTGCCTGGAAGTCCGCTTACCCTTCCGTCCTTCTGCTCCAGCGCCGTGCCAAGCCTCCCTGGCGCCGTCCCCACTTCCCGCCGCCCTGCAGCTCCTGGACCCCAAGTGCCCAGTGCTTCCTGCCAGGCACCCATCCGCCACCGCCCGTCTCCCGCGCCGTCCTCGACACCTGTGTCCACCCACCCTTCCTCAGGAGCACGGGGCAGGGGGGCGGCCGGGGAGGTGGGGGGCTGGAGGGCTGGTTCCCCCAAGGTGCAGGGCTGGGCGGGGCTGGCCGTCAAGCAAAAAGGGCGTGGATAGAGAAGGCTCTCGTCTCTGGGCTTCTCCTGCCGCTGCACCCTCCGCCTTGGGGAGAGGACGGCCGTTCGTGTCCTCCCCCGGGGTGGCTTAGAGCCAGGAGAAGGCTGGCAACAGGGGGAACCTGCCTGTAGCAGGCTGTGAGGGGTCGTGAAAATGCTAAATGAATCTTACTACTCCCAGTGATGGAGCAGAGCAGGGAGCAGGGAGAGGAAGTCCGCTCCGACAAGCCTCAGCTCTGCACCCGAGGCGTGGCTTTAAGAAGACTACAAGGGGACACAGCCTGTGGCCCCTCCGGCAGCCCTTGGGGTGGGGTGGGGCTCCCAGGAAGAGAGGGTCCCAGGGGAGCCAATGGGAGCGAGCCAGATAGAGACAGATCCAGAGGGAAGCCTCTCTCCTGCTGTTTGCTTGGGGCCCTGGATTTATGAGAAGAGACGTTTACACCGCTGGGGATGGACCGGAGCTCCGAGCAGGTGGTGCAGGTGGTGCCTTTCTCCTCGGGTGCTTGGCAACCACCATAGCCTGGAGACTTCATCCACCCTTGGGTGATGGGAACGGTTATCACTCCAGCCCCACCCACGCCTCCTGGGCCCTCCCAAGGCCAAGGGGGCTCTCTCTGATTCTCTGATGAACCTGGGATTTAGCACAACAGACACTGTACACTGACCACAAAAGAGCCGCTCACCTGAGATGGGCTTGTGTCCCGGGGCCCCCGATAGAATTCAGGGGGTCTGCGAACGTGAGTGGGAGAAGCACATCCTTATTTCCATTAACCTTAAATAAAGTGTATCATTTCCTTTAATTATGATTAGAGGTGACAAACCACAGAACATCAGCGGCACTTTAAGACTTTTGCACCAACGGAACACACAGATTTTCATATCATATTACGGTTTGGCAGCTATCTCAAAATATTGTTTATGCTCATCACTACTTTGAAATTATGGTAGTTATTAGCCCTGTAGCTAGATCTTGTTTTTTAATGTGTTAATAAAAGAGCACAGGAATTACCATGCATTCGGCTTTTAAACTACAAATTGCGACAGATTTTTTTTAATACTTTGATCAGCGTGTTTCAATATAATTGCTTTCCTTTAGGAATCTATATATTTTGTTCTCCCTCCACCCTCTCCCCACCCCACAGTCAAGATCCACCCTTTCTTTCCTCCATCCATTCCCAACCTGGGGCGTGTTGGAGATCTGCTGCCGAGAGAGATGAACGCCTCTCGCTGGAGGCTTGACCCAGAGGAGGCTAGAACTTCCGGGAGTGTGACCTGGGGACTAGGAAGAAGTACCTGGGGACAAGGCTCGGGCTAAGAGCGCCATCCCTGCGGGCTCCCTGCTGGCCGAGGTCTGAGTGGGGTAGTCCGGGTGGGCGGTATGCCAAACCGGAGCCCACACCTCCTGGTTCTCAGCACATTCTGGATTCTGTAACACATCGCCTTCCATGGCTGGAGCCAGAAGGAGACAGATGGAGTTCTGAGTACGCCTCACACCCCAATCCACAGCCCAATCCACAGCCCGGGGATGCCTACAGGATGGCAGTCAGGGTGGCAGAGAGCGCTACTCATGGGTTCAGCTGGACAATGAGATTTCTCGGCGCTGACTGTCCTGCCCCCTTCCTTCCAAGATAAAGAGCATGTTCCAAGAATACACTTTGGTTCATTCATTTGGCAAATATATTGAGAATCTACTAAGTGCAAGACACTTCATAGCCTTTGCCGTCATGAGCTCAGCAGAGAGCTGGGGAGACAACCATTAGGCAAATAGTGTGTCCATAATTAATGACAGTTAATTAATAAATAATAATGGCCAATAATTGATGTTCAGGGTAGTGAGTGACTCGAATGGTGAATGGCGTGTCTCATGGCAAGCCGGGCTCTCGGTGGGCGCCTGGAGACTGCCACTGCCATGCATTATTTGCTTCTGATTTTTCTGTTTTGCAGAAAATGTAAAATTGAAGATTAGATTCCCTGGACCTATAATGGTTGCCAAACACCCTGGATTTTTTAGCACAGCTCTGAGTTTGAGAATTCTTCTCCTTTGTGCCCATCCACCCCTGAAATGCCAATATTCTAACCATGGAGTCACGCGTCCCAGATTGCAGTCTTTGACATACAGGTGCACACGAATCCCCTCAGGTTGTGGGTCCTGGTCTGGGGTTTGGAAAATGTGCGGCTAGGGCGTTAGACGGCACCCCTGCCCTTGCTTCCTGTCCCCTCCGGCTTCAACCTCAGATAGTGCAATGGCAGGACAGGAAAAGTCATTTTGGAATTAGAGCAAAAGCAAAACAGAATGCGGAGGTAAAGCTGCAGTCCGAAGGGGTCATATAGGACATTCTTGAGCCAAATAGGAAAGAGAGCTTCTTCCCTGCCATTTGTATCGATAATTGAGCATTTTCTGTTCCCTCACCCAGTACAGTCCGTCTTCAAAGAGTCTTTGTGTGCACTGGAGGGACTGGCTAAGTTGTGAGCAGATGGAGTAATTGGGGCAAATTACATGTGGATGCGAAACTCTTTCCACTTGGAAGCCGTGGGGCTTGGCAGGGGAGGGAGCCAGCGACTTCGCTGGGGTGGGCTTGGGTAGGGCCATCATTGCTTTTGTGTTTCGAGTCAGAACAAAGATCTCTTTACCAATGGCAGGTGTAGCATAGACTTGCCATCCTCCAGGAAAACACCTCCCGCTCGGTCATGGCTCCTAACGCCGATGGGTCACAGCTTCGTTTGCTGAACACATACCATGTGCCCTAAGCATGTGTTCCCGTGGGGATTGCCTCACTTCCCCCAACAGCCCTGTGAAGCACGTGCTGTGTGTTTCATGCGAATCCGAGCAAATTCAGGGAGCTCAGTGTCTCGCTCAATATCACTCAGCAGGTGAGTCAAGGAGTGACGACCCAAATTCGGAAGCCTGACCCTGGCCTTGCCCCGAGCCGCCGTACAGTGCTTTAAGGGCAGAACACCCCCAAACTCGGTAACATCTAGGCAGAGGGAAGGGACAAAATCCTAGGCAGACTTTTAGAAAGAGGGTAACGTAGCCTGGCAAAGGCTGATTGGGAAGAGAAGGGAAACTGACCCTTGCTTGCATCTCGCGTGTGCCTGGTATCGTGCCGGGAGCTTTACCTACACTTTCATTCATTCTGAAAACAATCATAAGAGGTAGGTATAATGATCTCTGTTTTATAGATGAGAAAACCCCTGGGAAGGGCCAGCCTCTTGACAGTAATGATCGTCTTCTATTCATTCCTTCATTTGGCAAGCCAGCAGGGTAGGGGGAGGCAGGAGGCTGGTAGGAAACAAGCATCAAAAGCTCGGTCTAAGAAGTGGCTCCAGAATGCCTCCTCCAGGAAGCCCACAAAGATTGGTATTCATCCACTTTGGTTTAATACCATCTGAGAGACTTGAGCCCAGCTGATTCTTTAAAAAAACACTTGTTGAAACTAGTGAAAGAGGGATTGAATGAACACACTCCGATTTTACTATCACCCTAAAAAGAACAGGTGCTCCCCCTTGATTGAGGTCGTCCCGCCCATCTTTTTGGCTCTGGTTTTTTTCCTGTCTCTTTCACATTCCTCCCTTCTCTCATTAAGAGCTGGAAGGGAAATATGCTCCTTCGATTCTCCAGCTGCCTCCACGCTGCTGTTGAGCGTCAGAGCACAGTATTTAAATCCTGTTAAATAACCTGTTTTCATGGGCAATCACAGCCAGGTTAGTAAATTCCCTACACGCTCACTCTTTAGACAAAACCGACATCCCAGGTCCGCAGAAAATTGGCCATTGTCCTTTAATGGTGGAACTGAACAGTGCAAATGGTTGCACTTTAAAAGAAAGTTGTTCCCATTCAGACAAAAAGTTCAGCCTGCTGCTCTGGAAATTTCCAGTTCATGGCCCATTTCTCTCCAGGTATAAAGGAGAAAATAAGTACCCTTGCAAGGCAAGCGATTAATTTCAGCCAGCGTGTGTGAGGCACCTGCAGATGGCTGGCTCTTGGGCTCTTAATCGGTGACTCTGGCCAGCTGGGGGGTCCCCTCTCTGGGATTTCAAACTGGCGACTTCTTGGCTTCCGTGTGACTTTGAGGTATGGAAGGGGTATTCCTCTTCTCACGCTCCTGAAGATGGAGTGGCAGTCAGTGAACCGGGGAGGCTGGTGGTCTGTGGCTCATTTTTTCCCTGAATCATGGTGGATTTGACCCTGGCTTTGACCTGGCTTCTATCGGGACCATCGCCAGGACCACCTCCATGCCTTTATGAAGTACCACCACGTGTGTCTGCACAAGAAATGCGCAGAGACAGATCGGCGTTTGCACGTGTTGGGGAAGGCAGTAGAATCGGTTGTTGTTTCCGAGGTGGCTTGGAAGAAGTCCAGACGGCCTGGTCGCTAGAGCATGGCCCGGGTGTCAGGTCACTACTTTTGTTACACCAGTACCGCCAAGAAATGACACCACCTCACCCCCATTTGCCCCAAACCAATCACAACTTGTGAATCCGTCATCCATCACTGCATAACAATCTCAAACTTGGTAGCTTTTAAGAACGACCATTTTTTCAGTCTTGACTCTATGGGTTTCTAATTTGGGTTGCATTCAGCTGATCTGGGTCCTCTTCCCTGTGGACCAGGCTTCTCTGGCTCAGTAGCCAGTGGGGCCGGTGGCTAGCTGGTCTGGGATGGCTCGGCTGGAATGACTGCGGTCCCCTCCCGTGTCAGGTCTCATCTTCCGTGGGCTGGTCATGATTGTCCACGGTGGCCTCAGGTTCAGAGAGCAAGAGCAAAAGCTTCATGGCCTTAGAACCGAACACCATTGCTTCTACCACATTGTCTTTCTTGGCCAAAGCAGGACACAAGGCCATCCAGAGTAAAAGGGTGGTGTAATAGGTTAAACAGCGTCCTTCCCAAATTCATGTCCACGTGCAACTTCAGAACATGACCTTATGTGGAACTGGGGTCTTTGCAGGGAGTAATGAAGTTAATTAAGCTTCTCCAGATAAGATCACCCTGGATCTAGGATAAGTCTTAAATCCAGTGGCTGGTTTCCTATAAGAGGAGGAGGTGACACAGGCACAAAAAGCCATGTGAGGTTGGGGGCAGAGACTGGAGTGCCAAGGACGGGTGGCGGCCCCCGGAAGCCAGGAGACAGGCAAGGAATGGCTTCTTGCCCTGCTGACCCCTTGCCTTTGGACTTCTCGCCTCCAGAAATGTGCCAGGACACATGCTCTCGTCGAAGCCGTCCAGGGGAAGGTCATCTGTCACAAGGTCATCTGTCACAGCAGCCCCGGAAAGCGATGCCGGTGGGCGGCGGCCCCCGCCTCTTGCTGTGAAGTCACACTGCAGCGGCTGAGGGGAGAGGGAGGGGGGAGAAACGGAGCCACGTTTGCAGTCTTGCACCTTGGCGTCCCAGTCTGCTCTGTTCCTGGCAGGTCCTCTCCAACCCCAGAGCCGCCGCAGGACGCCAGGCGCCAGACAGCACTTCGCCGAGCGGGTGCTCTTCGGCCCCAGCCTCCCTGCGGCTGCCGATTCCCTGCCACGTGTGGCTTCACATCGCCTACGTCTCCGAAGGGCCAGAGGAAGGCAGCCAGCCAGGCGACGGAGGCTGTCCCCGAGCCACGACAGCACCATGCCTCGCGACCGTCCTCAACGCTTGCATCCAAGTGGCCTGAGATGAGCGGCCCGGACCCCGCCCCAGGCTCCCGGTCTGTGTCCCGCGCCCCGCGCATGGGCAGGATGCCCTCGGATGGCCTCAGAGCTCCCGCTGGCAAGGGCGTGGGGCAGAGGCTCGTTCTCATTCCGCCGACCCCGCAGAGAGAAGCCTGCTCTCTTGGGGGCTCGGACGGTAGCTCCCGCGTGGTCACCCACACGTGCTCCCAACAGCCGTCGGGCGTCCGCGTGCAGCGTGGGGCGCCGGGCGCTGGGCCACCACAGCCCGCCCTGGAGAGCTGGCCTTGGGGCGGAGACTGCGGAGATGGGTCGGGCTGGAGCCCCCATCGAGCACACCGGGGGTCACCCACGCACCTGCAGCCTGCTCACGGCCCCCGCGTGGACCTGTCCAGGCCCCCCACTCCTTCCACCTTCCTGAAAAGTTGCACCGAGTCAGGCAGTGGATTTGAGGGTGAGAGTGAGGAATAGGGTAGGCAAGGAGCCTGCTACCCAGGGCTTTCACACCAGGAGGGGAAATGAGTACGTAAACAAAAACTAACCCTCATGGTAGCAGGTGGAGGGGCCAAAAAAGAGTCAGAAAGCTGCTGCGGGGGAAAGACTCCTGGGGGTGGGGGTGGGGGGTACAGTGGGAAAGGGGTCGTGTTTGAGCTGAGACTGAGGAACGGGGCTGTCCTAGGTTAAATAACGCCCCCCAGATTCCCATTTCCCAGAACCTCAGCATATGAGCTTATCTGGAGAAGGGTCGCTGCAGATGTGATCCGTTCAGATGAGGTCACGAGGTCACCTCTATCCAGTGTGACCAGAGTCCTTTTCAGAAGAGACGAGCCATGCACAGAAAGATGATGGCCATGTGCCAGTGCAAGTGGAGATTGGAGCAGTGCGGCCGCAAGCCAAAGACTGCCAAGTTTCCAGCAAGTCCTGGAAGCTGGGAGAGGCAAGGACGGAGCCTTCAGAGAGAGGGTGACCCTGTCCACACCTTGATTTCCACCTTCAGCCTCCAAAATGTGAGGGGGTCAGTTTCTGTTGTTTTGTTACCACTGCGGCCGCGGAGATAGCCGGGCACCTTGGGAAGGAAGATGCCGGGTCTCTCGATCCACAGGGAGGAAGCCGGGAGTGGGAGCCAGGGAGTGTCACGGCCCAGGGGTGCAGGCCACGGTAAGTCATTTGTATTTAATCTTAAGAACAGTGGGGAGTCATCAAAGGATTTTCAAAGAAGGAAGAAACATGATTTGAAGTTTATTTTTAAAGATCACACCAGCTGCTCTGCGAAGAGTAGATTTGAAAGAGACAAGAGTGGAGGCAGGCCAGCCACTTTGGACAACAATCTGGAACTCCTCGAGTGGTCGGGCACGGAGCTCCCACGTGGCCCATGCGCCTACCGCCGCCACGCAGCCCACGACAGCAGAAACGCATGTCCACGCAAACATGTGGACACGAACGATCACAGAAGCGTTATTCACAGTCGCCAAAAGGTGGAAATAACTCCAATGTCCGTCAACGAATGAACGGATCAAAAAAACATGGTCTGTTCATGCAACAGAAGATCCTTTGGCCACAGAAAGGGGTGAAACACTGGTACCCCACGTGAACGCACCTTGGTAACCATGCTGAATGGCAGAAGCAGGTCACAGAAGGACCCATGCTGTGTGATTCCACGTTTATGAAACGTCTAGAACAGGCAAATCCCTAGAGACTGACAATATATTAGGGGTTGTTTAGGGCTGGGGGCTGGCCTTGGGGGGGTGGTGGGTGACCGTTAAAGAGACAGACATGGGGGGCAGGAGGGCAGGAAGATCACAGCTTGAATTCGGACATACCACAATTTAAGTAACGCAAGTGGAAATGTCAAAGAGTAGAATATATGGGAACACACAACCCATGAGCCCGAGAAATGAGATCAGGTGTGAAAGTGTTTAGGGCAACGAGATCGCATGAAACCTAGGAAATATTCAGTAAGGCGGTAAGAGGACCCAGGGGACTCAGGAGTCCAACCTTAGGAAGCTGGGGGGGGGGGCAGTAGGGGAGGAGACAGCAGAGATTTCGAGGATGTATCCACAAAAGCAAGAGAGAGGAGCATTTCAAGGGGAAGGAAACATCAGGGGTTTGTGCTGCGTCCCTTGTGTTGGGCAACAGGCACCTTGTCAGTGGCCACGAGTAGAGCCCTTTGTGGTGGGAAAGAAGTCTGATTAACGTGGGTTGAACAGAAGGACGGGCCCCGGGTGCCACATGCCCATTCACGGCAGCCTCCATCTCCGTGGCCTCCATCTCCGTGGCCTCCATCTCCGTGGCCTCCACCACCGTGGCCGTCCACAGATGATAGGCTCTAGCCACACGACGGAATACAAGCAGCTACTAGCCAGAAAAAGGTAAGAAGTTTAAATACACCAGAGAAAGGAGTTCAAATACGCCCGACAACGCAACCCGATCTTAAAAACATGATGTTCAGTGGGAGAGGACAGACCCAGAGGCCACACACAGCATGAGTCCACGCACGTGAAGTTTCTCGAATAGGCAAATTCACTGACACACCAAGCGAAGCAGAGACTACCGGGGGCTGGAGGAGGGGAGGTGAGGCCTCTCTACCCTCCGCATTGCTGAGGGAGGTTGGAAACGTTCTGGAATGATTGCGCATATTCGAATGTACTCGATGCCACTGAGTTGTACACTTAAAAAGGCTAAAATTGGTCACTGTGATGGGCCCCACAATTTGCCACAATACAAATCAATGTTTAAGAAGTGGACGAGAAGGGACAAGGTGGAGACAGGGAGGGTAGGCCAGCCTTTGGAAATTATGCGAGGAGAGGAAGCAGAGACGCCGGGCAGAAAACTTGAGGGGGTTGGAACTTATTTGGAAATGGCATGTGCGCAGACAGGGGGAGATGAGTCATTCCGGGAGGAGGGGTGCTCTGGCACCTGGGCGTCTCCCCTGCCTGGTCCCAGCCTCCCCCCCTGCGGGGAGCCTCCCCCGGCTTCTGGCCGCCCCAGGGCAACGGCGCCTCTCTCCGGCTGGGACGGACCTTTTGGGATCTTGTTTTTGCTGGTGGGACCCTCATTCCTTCTCCAACCTTGAAACCCCCGAGAGCAAGGATTCGATTTTCTGTTCTCTAGGTGGGCTGGCGGAGACGTGGGACCGCTCGGGCCTCTGGGCCCCAGATCAGTAGGAAGGGACTTGCAGCCCCCCTAACTGCAGGCTGAATGGCTTTGCTCTAATGTTTTCTTCCCCCAGGGGCCGCAGCATCAGGTCCCTTGTTTCCACCCCCACCCCTCTGCAGACTCCTCCTGTGCTTTGATCCTCTGAACGTCCCCCCAAGGGCTCCTTCTGTTGTACCAGGCTCAGAATCCTCATCAGGACCCTACTCTGCCTGGGCTAGCCGCCCCCTCCCGACACACCCCTCCGCCTTCCCTCCTGCTGCAGCCAGCTCTGCTCTCCACCAGAGATCTCAGCCTGGGCCCTGCGGACCTTTGGGGCCCGGTCATTCTCGTTTTGGGGGCTTACCAGGCCAGTGGCATCCCAGCCAACATGGCTGTCCTGCCCACCGAACATGTCTCCAGGCCACCGGCCTCTGGCCTCCAGGACCTATTGTTCAGACTGAAGGCCTTGACCTCCGCCGTCTGCCTGCTCCTTCCTCGGCCGGAGGAGAGGATCCCTGCGCCAGCTCCTGCGGCCCAGCCTTCATTCCCCCCGGCTCCCTGACTCTTTCAGACTCTTCTCTAATTGCCTCATTTGCATAAACCTGCTCTCCTCCTGGGCTGCCAAGTAAGAGCGGGCCGTGGGGGGGAGGGGGTTGGGGGGTTAGGGCTGTG
>LNAC01000098.1:3976617-4024346 GCA_002007465.1 Ailurus styani | reverse complement strand
CTGTGGGGGGGGGGGGGTACAGTATGTAGGCCCCCCCTTCCCGTCCTCCTGGCCTTTAGCACAAGCGGGCCTGGCAGGGGGTGGTTGACTGGTGGGGGCTCTGCACCCCAAAGGGTCCCAACTGACACCAGTTCTCGCCTCCTCTTTTCCTGGGCAAGACCCAGCCAGGGGTTCTCAAACTCTGAGGCGGTAGCTCAAAAGCCCGGAAGGACATTTTCGTCACTTTTAAGAGAATACTGTCGCCTGACGCCCCGCCTTGGTCTGGGGGTGAAGCCCAGGCATGGGCGTTGTTTACGTTCCCCACATGACAAGAAGCACAGCCCTATAGTGGGTAAAATTAGCCTGGGAGACTCTTCTAGAATCAGATTCCTGCCCCCAGAGATTCTGCTTCTAGAAGTCCATGGTGGGGCCCGGGAATCCTTAACAGATAGCTTGTGGGGGGATCCTGATGTAGGCAGCGGGGGAAGCGGGTTCGGGGCATGGTGCCAGGGACTCCCTGATCCTCTCTCAGCGCGATTCCAGGCCGCGGTCTGAGTCAGGGGCCGTGCGTGCCTCTGGGGGCTGGGGGTGAATGTGCGTCAGGTGAGGGCCTTATGGGGAAGGTCGAGGAGCCAGCCGGGGCGGAGGCGGGGGCGCCAGGGGCTGCTCCAGGCTACGCCCTCCCCTCTCTTGCCCCAAGGACCAGCCATCAGGACCCCCCAGTGCCACTGCCCTGAACTGCTCTGAGGAGGAGGAGGACAGGGTGAGCTGGGCCAGAAGGCCAGGGAGGTGGGAGCTGACTCTTCCTGCCCTCACGGCCGCCCTGCCCTGGGGCCCACAGAGAGGGTGAAGATGAGGGGAGGGAGGATCAGGACTGTGGGCTCGGGCCGCCCATCACCTCGAGGCGTCCAAACTGTCGAGTCAGAGGGAAGCAGACGGAGCCCTTCAATGGACTAGAGCTGCCAGGCCCCAGAGCAAGGAGTGTGTCCACTTCAGATTCCTGTTACCCAGGCCCTAGCTGTGTGATTCATCCTGGGCGGATGGTACACTCGGGGAGCTGGTTCTAGAAGCTTCCACCCATCCACCTGCTCTGGGGCAGGTGTTCTCCTTCACGGGCTCTTTCCTTGACCCAGAGGCAAGGCCTCAGACAAGGACAAAGATCAGAAACTGGGGCCCTCTGGCCTCTTAGAGCCAGCAAAACAGAAAGAGCCGTCCATACAATCAGTGGAATCTCCTTGCTTCCAGGTAAGGAAACTGAGTCCAGTTAGCTGGAGGGCAAGCCTGAGCCCAGAACCTGGCCTCTGACTCCAACACCAGCGGGCCGCCTGAGTGCTTAAACCGAGGACGGCATCCTAGCCACACCTGGGCTTTGGCCAGCCTGCTCGGGTTTGAATCCACGCTCTGCTGTAGACCAGCTGTGTGACTCTGAGCATGTGTCTCAGCCTCTCTGTGCCTCAAGGGGATTCATGGATTAATGTGGATCATAATAGTACCTACCTCTTCCAGTTGCCGTGGGGATTAAATCTGGACATTACACGTACTTGACAAATCCTTATATTGGGGGGTTTGCCACACGTCAGCCACTATTCTCAGCATTTTATAGAAGGTAAGGTATTTACAGTGACCCCAATGAGGTAGGTCCCACATTTTATACCTAAGGAAACTGAGTCATAGAGAGATAATACAGGTAATACGTAGTAGAGGTGAAATTCAAACCCAGGGTCTGGCTCAAGGGTCCACATTCTTAACTTGCTACATGGACTCCAGATAACAGACGCCGGGAAACACTAGACACCTGTTGGCGGTGTCCGTTTTCCTTATCAGTGGGCCTGAGCTGCAGGCCTTCCCCCTGCTCCTTCTCCCTCGCTCAGGACGAAGAAGCTACGGCTCAGGGCTCCGGGGCTGCTGGCGAGGGTGGCAGGGACGCCCATCCCTGTCCATCAGTGATAGATCTCTCTTGCTCATTTCGCCTGGCCCCGGGCAGAGATGCAGGCCAGGGGCTGCTCTTGTCTCCCCCGGGCCCCTCGCTTCCCCGCAACACCCCGACACCACCTTCCCCAAAGCCATGGGGGGCGCTTTGCAAAGGTACCCTCAGCCCAGCAGAACAGATAGCATAACTGTAAAATTCTTAAGGAAAAGGAAGTGAAACAAAGGCAGCGTCCTTGAAATAAATGGCAGGAGGCTGCCTTTGGGGAGTTGGGTGAGGCCTGTAGGATGGAGGGGAAGAAGGCGATTTCCAGGGGCTCGGTGGGAAAACCAGGCAGCGGTTCCTCAGGCCGTGCTGCGTTGACCACACTTCTTTCCCCGGGGGGTGAGGTGTTGGGGGTTGAGGTGGGGTCGGGTGGTTTCTGCTGATGAGGGTCACAGGCAGGGGAGAAGGTCTACAGTCCAGCCCTGAGCGGCCCCAGATTCAGGGAGGGATTCAGGAAGCCAAAACTCTCTCTCTCTCTTTTTCTCTCTCTCCATCTTTTCCCCTCCCCGCTCCCCACCTCTCTCTGTCTCTCTGTCTCTGTCTCAGTCTCCTGGTCTCCCTCTCCCTCTCTCCCCTGTTCCTCCTCTTAATTGCTTTGTGTTAGAAAACCCTTCCTGCATCGCGACCCTTCGAAGCAGTAAGGCCCGGGGAGGACTCAGCGCCTCCCAGACAGGCCGCTGTGCCCTGCTCCTTCCCTGGCGGGCAGGCAAGAGTGGCTTCCTTCTCCTGGAAGGGAAGGGGAGTCTGCTACTTTAGATTCTCAGCGGGTACCGCCCTCTCTGCATTCTGGGCCCGAGCTGCCTGGGACGAGCCAGCACAGAAGAGCAAAAGTCAAACTGAGTTCCGGGAGTAGGACTCAGGTGAAGACTCCGAGCTCTCTCCTGGCTTCCCAGGTGGGTCACCTTCACTCTAGCCCCCGACACCCCACTTCCCCGCACGTAGACGGGCCCTTGCTTGCTTTGCATCACCTCCTCTCTGCACACACAAGTGATGTCGCCAGGCCCGCCTGCAGGGTTGGTGTCCCGCAGGCATAGGGCACTGAAATAAAGGGGCTCCGTCCTCTTTCCCCATGGGTTGGCAGCCTTTATGCTACGGTTTCTCAACGCCAGCACCGTAGACATTCGGGGTTGGATCACACCCTGCGTAGTGGGGGGCTGCCTGATGTGCCAGCGGCACCCCTGGCCTCCACCCACCACATGCCAGCCGCCCCTGACCCTCCAGGATGAGACAACCCAAAACGTCCCCAGACATTTGAAGATGTCCCGTGGAGGGAGGCAGGATCACCCCAGGTTTGCAGGTGCTAGGTTTCAGACCCCTCTCCTGGGAGAGCAGCAGAGAGGTGAGTCCTTCTTCCAGATGAACATAGAAAATTCCTTCATGGGCCCTGTCCTCGGCTCATGCTGACATCACAATAATAAGGAAACAAGTGAGCAATAACTGTATCTTCCAGGCTAAGAGAAGATCCTACCAAAGTTCTGGAGACCCGAAGGAATGTTCCAGAAGGTTGGGGAAGAAGTGGGCAAGCAGTTCCCAGAGACCTGGACTCCCTGATGGAGGAGAGTCCAGCTCCTGTCCTCCCTCTCCTTGGCTTCTGAACAAGCCTTCCTCCTCGGGCTCCTTCCTCCCTCCCCCTCCCATCCACCAGCTGTGTGACCTTGAGCCAGTTTCAAAGCCTGTCTGGGTCTGTTTTCTCATCTACAAAATAAAGTCACCAATACCTGGGGAGTTCCAAGATCAAAGAAAATGTGTGTGTGTGTGTGTGTGTGTGTGTGTGTGTGTGTGTGTGTGTGTGTGTGTGTGTGTGTGTGTAAAGCCCTTGGCACAGTGCTCCATGCCGGGCAGCTAATGTTTTTTTCCTGACCAACTATGAGCAGATCCCTCCTTCACCTTCTGGAATCTTCCTTTACCCTCCCCTGGGCCGTAGGAAAAATGGCTGACTCTCCCACGGAGGCAGAGAGCCCCAAGAGAAGACTGTGAGCGAAGAGCCAGGAGCTTCGGTGGGCACCGCCCTGAGGGGAAGACCGAGAAGACTCTTTCATGCTTTTGTGAGTAATTAAACCCGGTGTTTGGTCTCTGCGGTACCGCAGTGAAGGAGCTGTCACAAAATTAGCTTCAAAGGTGGCGGCATTCCCCAGATGTTTGCTCCTGACTCTGGCTTCATAGCATCTGACTCCCCATGAAAGGGCTCCTGCGGCTGCGGGCAAGGCTGGGCCCACGCTCCCCTTGAAAAGGATCGAATCCTCTCTTGGAAATTTGATTTTCATTGTGATTTTTCTTGTTCATCTTGAAATTCATTTGAGGCTATAAATCCACTCATCCTGCCTCACTCTCTTAATTCCATGAGGACTAAAGCGGTAGAAGAATCATACTTCCGAATGTGCGTAAAGGAGCTGGGATTTGAGTTTAGACAGACATCAGCTCGTGCAGAGAATGGTCCTGGAAATGGTCTGGTAAGGGCTCCAGTTCCGCTTTAAAGTTCCCCTCGGGGCCCAGCGAGGATGGGCTCAGCGCTTCCAGATGCTGCTGGGAATCTAAAAGGAACACAGTTCTGTCCTCAAGGAGCATGCAGTCTAAAGTTTTTAGGGAATGGATGCTGAGCAGTTTTCCCAACTCCAAGGAGAGCAAAGCTGGAGAGAATCTTTAGAGAGGCAAGTAGGATGGAAGAAGCTTTGTTCCTACAAATTTTGAAGCCAGCAGAGCCCTACTTGAAGTGTTCTTCCCCACACCCACTCACTCTTCTAGTTGCAAGAACAACTCTATTCTATTCTTCAAAACCCCAGGAAGTGCCACCTCCCCTGGGAAGCCTTCCAGGAATACCCCCAAAGCATGAGATAACCTCCCCCTCTATACTGCACTTACGTATCAAGGCTGTGTGCGTCTGTCTCTTGTTTCATTTATGAGTTCCTTGAAGACAGAGATTTTTTTTTTTTTTTTTTTTGCTTGTTTGTGTCTTTGACCTTTATCTGGCAATTGAATTTGGCTAGAGAGCCGCTCAGAGATGGGGACCTGGCCCAGTGGCTTCCGGAGGTCCCTGTGTCCTCTTGGAGTTTCGAAACTGCTCTTTCTCCACAAGATGAATCCTCTGGCCATTTAGTGAGGAAAGCGAACGGATCATTTCCTGACCTTAATATGCAAACTGAGATTTTTCTCAGCGGTTAATGATCAAAGGGCTGCCCGGCCTCCCTAGGCACAGGACCGGGAGGGCTCCGTCGCTCCCGGGCTGCATAAATGGCTTTAAACGTTGAGATAGCCCAGGCCTTCGTAATTAAATTTTACACATTAATCTGAGCGGGATCTCTCTGAAGCACTTCCTCTGAGCCCTGCAGGGCTAATTCCGTGAAGCCTTGGTCAGGGCACAGCCTCTGGGCCAAATGGAAATTAAATGGCCGCCCTCCGCCTGCAGGTGGGGCACTGAAAATGGCCGTATGCTAATGTGGTTGCCCCGCTAATCTGGACGGGCACTGTGGGAATACCCTGTGTCCTGTCAGCGGGCTGCCACCCGCCATGGGCTTCGCTGGACCAGCCCCCACGTTGCCAGGACCCTGTGCAGCTCTGCCAGCAGACCTGCCAATTCTAGGACTTTCCGTGGCTCTACCCTCAACCGACAACTCCTTCCTGGAAACTTAGAAGAATGAAAGCCTCCGTCTCAGGATGGGGGGTGTTGAAATTGCTTTTGGATCGTTCTTGAAGGAGGCCCAGTGGGGTTATGCCTTCCCTAAGAAGCTCTTGTTTGGTGAACCCTGTTAGGGAAAGGGTAGAACAGAACTATCATTTGTTGAGCTCCAAGCCAGGCTTTCTCAGACTTTCATAGGTGGTTGGAAATGAGCCATCTGGCAACCTGTTGGATGCAGAGAAGGTCCTCCATTTCTAGTGAGTTCCCTGGTCCAGCACCATGTTTAAGAAACAAAGGCCTACGAACACCATTTCATCCCATCCTGGCTGCAGCCTTACATGGAGGGCGCAGCTTCATAAGCACCCGCCGTGTGCCAAGCAGGAACACCAACTGTGCTAGGGGGACCACTTGGAATTTTCAGTGGGCAAGCTGGGACCAACTGGTCATTCTCCAGAACAAAACCGAGTGTTTTTGCCTTTTAGCAAATGGGCAAACTGAGGACGACAGAGGTTGAGGGGACAGAAGCCCAAGGGAGGGGAGGCTTGTGGCTTCAGAAAGATGCAACAGACTTCGAGTAGTTCTGGATTAGGAGGATGGGTCCTTTTGGGTTATTCGTCCCACTTTTTGGAAATGGAGTATTCTGGTGACGTCCACTCCTGGACACAATGCGACGGAGTCTATAGGCTTTGAGGCTTGTGATGGTGGGCACACTCTTGCCCTCGTGGAGAACTTGGGGCCTCACCCTTCAACCTAAGATTGAGCACACATAAGAATTGCTTCAGGGAGCTGGTTCACATCCAGATGCCCAGAGTCTGCTGTGGGGCTGGACACCTGGATCCCAAGCAAATCCGCTCGATTGTGATACTCAGGTGACCCTGATGGAGACGACACTCAGATCTCTTTTGGGGAAACCTTGCCCTACACATTCAGATGGAGAGAGATGGATAGCTCATGCAGCCACGTGGACCAGAGTGACCTTAGAAGCCCTGATCATCAGAAAGCAGAGGCTTTATTGAGTCTTTAATTATAAATGACATCTGGTGACTGAGAGGTGCTCTCTGTCCTCCAAAACGTTTGGACATCAACTCACGTTTTGGGACACAATAGCACGAAACAATTACAACCATTTGGGTAAAGAGGAAGTAAGTTTTCTTAAGCATCATACCATGGGGCAGACTAGATGCCTGGTCTGTGAAATCTCATTTATTTTTCCATCAACCCAAATAGCTAGACATTATTATTATGTCCGTTTAGAGCTGAGAAAATGCACTCAGCAAGGTTAATGAATCTGTTCAAAGTTGCATATGTGTATTGCATCAAGGACTGAAAACCGTGCAGCCCACTTTCTTTGCCTATAAAATACCACTCACTGTAAACACTCTGACCCTTTTGTCTAGACTGGTTCAATGTAGCCCCAGCAGGAGTGCCCAGAGTGGGCAGTGAGAGGCCACAGCGTTCTTGTGCCCACGCAGTCACTCGTCAGGTTCCCCAAAGATGGCTACCACGTAGGGCAGTGGTGCAAACGCGAGATACCCAAGCACTGTCTGTGGACTCCTCCAGGTCTCCTGCTGCCTGCGCCTGGTGTGAACACCCACATGGTACCAGAACTTGCCCAAACTGCTTCAGAGGCTTGACTGAACTTCAGTCTGTCTTCCACCTGGGATATAGGCTATGTCCCTGAAGAGGTCCCCGCTCGCGCGTTGACTTTCTAGTCAAGAAAATACAATGCAGTCAAACCTTGTTCTTCCTTTTTCACATCCCTGTAGCACCTTTGTTCCTTCTCTGTTCTCCTTGTCAAGCTCTTAGGCATCTTTGTCCTGGTTGGAGCAGGGCACATTTACACCGGCGAAGTCATCGGAATGAAATCTGTCTGGTCTCCTTCCAGGGCAGGCCGGTGCTATTTTCCTGTGAAACTGGCTTCCTTTAGAACACAGAGATGAGGTCAGAGAAGGCTCTGGAAGGTGGATGTGGGTCTTGGACTCCAGGCTAAGGAGTTTGGACCTCATCCTGTGGGCGGTTAGGGAATAATTTTGCTTGTGAAGCCAGGTAGAACAAGTTAACATTCTCTTACTTGAGGGTTCTGAATATTAACAAGAGCCGGCAGGTCCCCCGAGTCTCCTCCGTGAGCGTTTCACACCCTGGTTTCCAACGATCCTTCAGACGACACGGTTCTGAGCCCCTCCCCATCCTGGCTGTTCTCTGCGGATGCCCTCAAATTGGCGAAAACCTCGTCTTCTTAAAATATTCTTCTCGAACCGGCCTTCCGTGTGGTGATGAATGTTAAAGCTCTGATAAGCTTGACCTTTAGAAGGAAGGCAGTCTGCATCAGAAAACACACATATTGATTCAAATATGAAAAGCGAGTCAACTTAAAGTGGTTGAAGGGTTAACCAACCTGCAGGGGCTTTGGGGCCCAGCATCCTTCCCCTGCACCCTGGTCACAGACCCAGCTTCCCTGGCCACTGGGCTCAAGCCATCCAATGCTGGCTCCTTATCCAGGAGGCCAGGCTAAGCCGTGAGAAACCATTCCCGGGATTTTCTCTGCTGAGGTTGCTGAGCGAAGCCCTCTTTCCTCTTGGGTCCCTGTGAAAATGAGGTAATCTTAAAGCTGCCTGTGGCCATATTCCCTAGCAAGTAAGTAAACTCATTTGCAATAGAAGGAAAAGAAGTCAATAGGCAAACAGGATCTCGAATTGAGAGACAGGGAAGATTCCTGACTTCCAATAATAGCTGCTTTTAAGCCAAGCTACATCTGGCAGTTCTGATTCCCAGGGATTTGGGGCGGGTTTGGGGGGGTGGCGAGGGCATGTTAACAAAGTGGATTATGTAACCCTTTCCTTTAGACAAGGAAAAGATGGGCTCTCGGAACTCCGTGCTGGAGAGGAGGTGCGTGGGGGCTTTGTGCTACTGGTTAAGAGCCTCCGTTGTCCTGGGATGGGTTGGATTTTCCTTCCTTGAGATGATGGATCAGTTGAGCAGAAAGTGCTTGTCAAAGGCAGGGGAGGGAACTAAAAAAATCTCAAGGTGGTAGAGATGAGAACCTACCCTCCCAAGAGAGCTAAAGAGTTTGCATGAATTAAAACGCATTCTACATAATCATGAGTTACGTCTGTGTCCCTCAACCCCGCCTGTACATTAGTCATCGAGGAAGCTTGAAAAGAAAAGAAAAGGGGGAAAAAAGGCACCCCTTTCCTCACCAGACAGATTTAATTGGTTTGGGGGTGGGACCCAAGCACTGAGTATTTTAAAAGCTCCCCAGATGATTCTCAAATATAGTTGAGGTCAAGATTAGGCCAACAGTTCTCAGACTTCAGCAAATATCAAATTCACCTGGAGGGCTTGTTAAAACAAACTTTGAGGCTCCACCCCTGCGTGTTGGATTCACCAGGTTCAAGGAAGGGCCCAAGAATTTGCCTTGCTTTCTTCAATCTTTTTTTTTTTTTTTAAGTAAGTATACTCCATGCCCACCGTGGAGCCCAGTGCCGGGCCTGAATTCATGGGACTCGAGCTGAGATCAAGAGTTAGGCTGCTTAACCAAGTGAGCCACCCAGGTGCCCCAAGAATTTGCCTTTCTAATAAGTTCCAGGGTGAGCACACTCTTCTGAGACCCAGTGGTTTTAATTCTGATTGATACATTAAGCCTCAGCTAAGAAAACACACAAGTATCTTTATTTCTTTAAATATTTCGTTAACTATCACATAGTGCATGGACATACCATCATTCATAGTTCTAGATGACCTCTTTTCAGGATTATTTTAATAAAAATGCTGCAGTTATTACTTTTTAAGGAAGGATAACTAGGAGGTGCAGAGGACTAATTTGCATGTTATCCCTTCCTATGGGCAACCCAGCTTCTTGGCCCACTGAGCCTAAATGATTTGGGATGGAGAGGGAAACCTGCTTTTCTGGGGCCAGCTCACCTGCACCAGACAAAATGCCTAACAGAAAACATTTCTGACCTTTGGGCTTCCAAATCAATCCCTAGCGTTTAAAACATTAAGAATAAGCATTCCTAAAAACAAACGTTGTGAACATTGGCCGTTTTTCAGCAGAGCATCCGAACTCCCTCCCTAAGTGACGAGAATTCCCCACGTGAGTCCCAGTGGATGGTGGGTGATCAACATTTCCATTCTCCACCCCGCAAAGAGGGTGAGCACACACGGCTGGGGTCAAGGACGCCAAGGTCCCCAGCCCAAACTTGGGCATTGAGGAAGAGATGCGGGGTCCTGGGGAGAGGTGAGTAGTCCTTGCAGAGCAAAGGCTGAGAGAGAGTTGTGGGGCTGGGGCGGTGAGTGGTGGTTGTGGGAGCAGCGGTCTAGCCATTTTGTTCTGCTTGATCTCTTTTCATTCCTGTTTGTTTTCCCAGCCCATGTCTCCACCCTTCCCTCACCTCTATGAACCTCCTGCTTTCTTTACGGAGCAATCTCTTTCTGTAGAAATGGGGGTTGTCTTCTGTGACTTGTTGCTGAGAACCCATTCAACGTACAAAAAGTTTCCTAGAGGGTGAAGACCATGATCTTGGCATCCGAATTTTTAGATGGCCATGGCATGGGGTGAACAGAGGCACTGGTAGAGGACCACCCCGAGGATGTTGTGATCTGTTGGTGCAGAGGGAAGCCTGCATGTGGGGTAGCTTAAGGGGCTGATGGAGGTGATTTGGACAAGAGCAGGCCATACGGGAAACAGGTAGCACACTAGAAAGTGGACTGAAAGTGGTACCCAAGGAGATTCTGGGTGGCTGTGCCTTTCCCAAAGTGACAGTTGCACCAGGCAGAAGATTCCATTGTTGGACTAGTGGCAGCAATGGTTTAATTAAATCATTCCTGCCTTTTCTCTTTGTCCCTAGGCTGGCAAGAGGATTAGCTTTTCTCGCCGTTTTTAATGTTGGTTAAATATCGACAGGGCCTCGCAGGAAAGCTATGAGCAAAATGCTATCACCATATTTCATACAATCTAAGACACCACCGATTATAAGGTACATCATTAATTTATGCACTGAGAAAGAAAAAAAAAACACTGACAAATAAATTGTTGCGTTAGTTGTAAAATGTGTCCAATTCCGGGAATATTAAAACATGAAAAGACTGTGTCTTAGCATCAATAAAATATGGTAATGATAATAAAATACTAATCTCTGAACTTATTTATCAAACCTGATGCCAAGTTCTTGGCCCTCATTTCTGCACTGACCCCTTAGGAGCGGTACGTAGCAGGTGCTATCATGATCCAGAAAAGGCAAAGCTTAAACATTTGAGTTGATGGGCACCTGGGTGGCTCAGTGGGTTAAAGCCTCTGCTTTCAGCTCAGGTCATGATCTCAGGGTCCTGGGATCGAGGCCCGCATCGGGCTCTCTGCTCGGCAGGGAGCCTGCTTCCTCCCCTCTCTCTGCCTGCCTCTCTGCCTACTTGTGATTTCTCTCTCTGTGTGTCAAATAAATAAATAAAATCTTTAAAAAAAAAAACCAAACATTTGAGTTGGTCCCCCAGCTAGTGAGTAATGGGTGTTGAATCTTGGACTCTCTGGCTTCTTTGGGATGCACTGAAGGAAGAATCAGAGCCCAGAAAGGAAGAATTTTGTCTCATTTTATGATGCTAGAAACATAGATGCTCAATAAATAATTGAAGGGAATCTCTGGTCCAAACAGGTAGAAGACATTCAGTTGGCATTTGATGGGGAAACAAACCTTGTTCACCTCTTCCATTCACCCTTTCTGGAAATCTATGCACAAGGTAATACGTGAGCAAGCTTCTCTTCTGAAAAATGAAAGCACTGAGGTGAAGGTTAACGTCCCTTTACCTTACCTTAATCACAGTCCTGTCCCCTACCCCTGCCCAGAGGTCAACAATACATCCATTTTGAGTGTATCTTTCTAGATGTTTCTATGCCCTTATATATTTATATGGAAATGTGTATATTTGCACATATATGGAAAATGCATGGTATCATACAATGCGGTTGCCCCATTCATTTTTTAAAAATTAACTTTATTGAGATACAATTTACATAGACAAAGTGTACTTCGTTTGATCAGGGTTTTTTTTAAGATTAATTAATTTATTTTAGAGAAAGATAGTAGGGGAGGGGCAGAGGGAGAGGGAAAGAGAATCTCAAGCAGACTCTGCAGAGTGTGGAACCTGATCCGGGGCTCGATCTCATCACCCTGAGATCATGACCTGAGCCAAAAAGAAGAGTTGGATGCTTAACTGACTGTATCACCCAGGCGCCCCTAGACCTTTTTTTTTTTTTTTTTTTTGAGAGAAAGAACGGGAGTGCAAGCCAAGGTGGAGAGGGACAGAGGGAAGAAGGAGCCCAACGGGGTCTCCAGCATGGAGCCCAATGCGGGACCTGGTCCCATGACCCTAAACTCATGATCTGAGTCAAAACCGAAAGTCAGACACTTAACCGACTCTGCTACCCAGGCATGGCCCTCAGTTTGATCAGTTTTGACAAATATGTGTAACAATAAAGACACAGAAGCACACAAAGTGTCTTCACAACTATTTACAGGCAATTCCTCACCCTCACCACCAACCCCAGGCAAGCTCTCCCCTGCTTTCTGTCACTGTGGGTAGTTCTGCCTTTTCTATGATTTCACATAAATGGAGTCATACAGTGCATACTGTCTGGTGTGCAGAGTCTTGAACAGCATAATGTTTTGAGGTATTTGTTGCACGTACGAGCCATTTCTTTTGTTGCTGAGTTCCAATGCATAAATTTGCCACAATTTATTTACTCATTCTATTGGTGGACATTAGGTTGTTTCTGGCTTCAGGCTTTTGTAAATAGAGCTCTTATGAACATCAGCATACAAGTTCTGTGGACATACATTTGGACATACATATGGACATACATTTGTCACTTCTCTCGGGTAAATACATGTGTACAAATGGAATTTCTGGGTCATATGTGAGGTGTATGTCTAGCTTTATAAGAAACTGCCAGATTGTTTCCCAAAGTGGTTGGAGCATTTTACACTCCCACCAGCAATGCAAGAGAATTCCAGGGGCTCCACACCCTCACCAACAGTTGGCAAGGTCAGTCTTTTTCATTTTAGCGGTTCTGATAGGTGTATATAGTACTCTCTCTTTGTGGTTTTAATGTGCTTTTCCCTGATGGCCAATAATGTTCAGCATCTTTTCATGTACTGCTCTTGGGGGAAGGGGTGTCTATTTAAATCTTTCCCCTTTTTTTCTACTGAACTGTCTTATTACTGAGTTGTGAGAATTCTTTGTATGTCCTGATTACAAATCTTTCATCATATACATGTGTTGCAAATAGTTGCTCACAGTCTGTAGCTTACCTTTTCGTTGTCTTAATGTTGTTTTTAAAGAACAGAATTTTTAGGGGCACCTGGGTGGCTCAGTGGGTTAAGCCTCTGCCTTCGGCTCAGGTCATGATCTCAGGGTCCTGGGATTGAGCCCCACATCAGGCTCTCTTCTCAGCAGGTAGCCTGCTTCCTCCTCTCTCTCTGTCTGCCTTTCTACCTACTTGTGATCTCTCTCTCGGTGTCAAATAAATAAATAATCTTAAAAAAACTGAATTTTTAGACCTTTGTGAAGCACAACTTATCAAAAAATTTTATGCCATTTGTGTCCTAAGAAAACTTTACCTACCCTATGACTCCAAAAGTTTCTTCTATGTTTCATTCTAGAAGTTTTACAGTTTTGGATTTTGCATGCAGGTCTACAATCCATTTTGAGTTATGCTGGAGATAAAAAGATGACAAGATTCTGTCTCTGTATTCAAGGAATTCATGGCTTAATGTGGGAGACCCACGAGCCAACTAGCAATGACGCTATGGTGTGGACAGTGTTGGAGAGGGGCATACACACACACATCACCTCCTTTAATCACATACATAGAAGTGATTGCACGTAAAAAGCTAATACTGCAAGGCATGATCTCAGCTTGGTGCCAATTAAGTGGTGAATGGTGTGAGGTAAGGGTCCAGGTTCATTCATGTGTTATGGGGCTGCCACCATTTACTTGGCAACCGCTCCTATGTGATTTCTAAACCTGCCATCAGACAGGGCTCCCAGTACCTGCCATCTTGACAAATTGAGTGACTAGTTTTTAGTCCTCTCCACTTGGTCTATCTGCTATGTTCTACCCTGAGTGCCACTCTTTCCTGAACGTCTCTTTCTTCACTTCCAGGGCACCATGTTCTCAGTCTTTCCTCCCACCTCCCTCGTGGGCTGGCATCTTTGCCCCACCAGAGTGCAACTCTGAGCCTACGTCCTCTCTCTCTTTCCCTCTCTCCCCTCCATCCCTCCCACCCTCCCTCCTTCCTTAGGCATCTCATCCATTTTCATGGTCTTACATACCATTCATATGCCAAGAACACTCGCATTATTCCTCTGCCAACCCATACATTGTTCCTGAACTCCCAACACTGTCTATACCCAAATCTACCCATCTCCATGTGGTTACCTAGCAGGCATCTCAAAATTAACATGTCCAAAGAAGAATCCCTGACTCCACCCCTTCTCATACTTGCTGCTCCCTGACTTCCTGCACCTGAGTTAAATGGGACATATTTCCTGGTTAATGGGGCTTCTTTGCGGGGGGCACTCTGGCTGGGGAGCCCACGAGTTAACTCTGGGCATGCGCAAATCCAGGGAAAGGAGGTAGGTCCTCCATGACTTTGCCGCCTCCCGTTCTTCATCCAGGTGCAACAATTATGATGCCGGATGTGGGAAGAAGAAAGAGGCTTCCAGACCTCAAGCCCTCATTGTTGTTCTGGGGTATCTTAAATCCCCTGGATATGGGTCAGCACATTCTTTTTGGCACAGGCAGCCTGGATGCTCTTGGATGGGGATAAGAGGAGTTAGTATTCCAAGTATAGACTCTTCTAGTTCAATGCAGAAAAGAAACCCACCTGTTCTCTCCCCACTTTTTTTTGCTCCCACCCCCTTCACTGCCTTTTGAATTCCTACCTATCCATCAGAGCCTGCCTTTGTAGTGAACCTACCTTCGGCCACGGTGTGCAGGGCTGAGCTTGCCTGCCTCAAAATGCTTCTAGCCTTTGCCATCTGCACTGCTCAACTGGCACTGGGCAGATCGTGCCTTGTAGAATTCGCTTTTTATGTGCAATCACTTAAATTTATGTGATTAAATTAAAGAGGTGATGTATGTGCGCACACCTCTATCTAGTACTTTCCACACAGTGTCGTAATTGTCAGCCGGCCTGCGTGTCTTCCTGTGCTAAGCGGTGAGCTCCTTGCATGCAGATGTCCTCTACCCTCCCTGTATCTCCCGTTCCAGCACCCAGTAGGTGCTTGGCCACATCTGAATGCATGGATGTCTGAAAGCGTTTTGTAGACTGGAAGGCACCAAACGCCTTTGGAGCGTGGCGATGCCGGGTCGGGGGCGCTGCGTACAGGTTCTCTCCCCGGCGAGGAGTGCGTTTCCTCCGCCCGCGAGCTCATCGCCAGACACAGCCTGGTCCCCACGTGCCCGGTGGGCAATGCCTCCTATTCCTGCCTAGGAGTTTCCGGGAGACTCTTGTGGCTGGCGAATCTCTCGGAGCGTGCAGCGAGAGCTCTGAGCCGGATTCGGAACGGAAGTGTCTTGCCTGGCTCTGTCACTTACCAGCCGCGTAACCTGGGCAGGTCCCCCTGTGCCGGAAGCCTGCTTTCTCATTTGCGACCCGAGAGGCTGGGCAGCTTGACCCCGAGGTGCCCTGGAGCACTTCTCAGGTCCACACGGGGCTGTGTCACCAGCAAGGGGCCAGGGAGCCCTTGGGGGTCAGATGGACATTCACGGATGCCACCGCTTCCTCCGCGAGAAGCCCGGGAGGAGGGAGGGCGGGGCGGGGGGCTCAGCAATCAGCGAGAGCGTGGCTGCGACGGGGAGGAAGCTCGGAGCAGAACCAATCTGCCTTTAAAATTTCAGGCCAGCGGTGTGTGCCTTGGATAAGGTTCAGGTAATTGTGCCTGCGGCTCGCCTCCTCCCGCTCCCCCGCCTCCCCGCTGCTGGCGCTGACAGAGTTATAATAATTGGGTGCTGCTGCTTCAACTCATCAGCTCCAGCTTCCTAAAAGGAACGTTGCAATTAGCAGTCCTCACCCTGTAATAAAGCCTTTAATATCCACTTTCATGGTTCATATTACAGTCATTCAGCCCTGTCCCCTGCGCACAGCCTGTCAGGCGGCAGGGCTGGGTGCCCACGAGGGAGCTGCCCCGCTGGATGGCTCAGCAAACAATCGCTCCAAAAGCCTGGCAATCCGGGCCAGGCAGCTGGGGGATGGCGCCGGGAAATGAGGAGGGGTATTTCTGCCCTCCAGGGTTCTGGAAGGCCGACAAGGTAGGGGGCCGGGTGGGGGGCAGGACCGAGAAGGAAAAGCAGCCTTCCACCCGCTCTCTGAGCTTCTCGGGGAGGAACGTCTCCCAGAGCCACGTTTCTTATCACTGCTGGAGATGTTAAAAGAGAAGCAGAAAGGTGGAGGTGGTGTGGGAGCTGGGTGGAAGATTCTGGATCCCGGGTCTGAACGTGTGGGCACCTGCTGGGGCAAGTCATGGAGGTAGGTGGCAGCCGGGGCACGTGTGTGCCGGGGTGGGAGACAGCCTCAGGGGGAGCCTCTGAGCACTGTCCCCTAGCGGTGGCCACCCCAGAAGGGCCCCAGCCCTGCTCTGGGAAGGGCCCCCCCTCCACAGCGTGGCAGCCTCCTGATCAGTCTCTCACCTACCCAGGGGTTAACTTATGAACATTTATTTTTTTATTTTTTTATTTTTTTAAGATTTTATTTATTTATTTCACAGAGGGAGAGAGATCACAAGGAGGCAGAGAGGCAGGCAGAGAGAGAGGGGGAAGCAGNTTTTTTTTTTAAAGATTTTATTTATTTATTTCACAGAGGGAGAGAGATCACAAGGAGGCAGAGAGGCAGGCAGAGAGAGAGAGGGGGAAGCAGGCTCCCCGCTGAGCAGGGAGCCCGATGCGGGCCTCGATCCCAGGACCCTGAGATCATGACCTGAGCCGAAAGCAGAGGCATTAACCCACTGAGCCACCCAGGTGCCCAACTTATGAACATTTAACGAACGCCATGTGATGAGCACAAAGATAAGTGTAATATAGACCATACTTTTAAGGAAACAGACCAAAAAACAAAATAAAACAACAACCCCCGAACGACTGTGATATGGATGGTGGGGAGTACTAGCCGTTGGCACAGGGGTAGCCTGGGCGACCCAAGGACTTCCTGCAGGAAGACTGTGTTTTCCCAAAGGGGCCACGACAACGTTGCCAACACAGCCCCTCCCTCATTAAGAGGAGGAGTCTGGGGGCGTCCCGTCTGGTGGCTCAGTCGGTTAAGCGCCGACTCTTGATTTTGGCTCAAGTCATGGTCTCAGGGTCCTGGGATAGAGCCCCGTGTTGAGCTCTGTGCTCATTGGGGAGTCTGCTTAAGATTCTCCCTCTCCCTCTGCTCCTCTCCTCCTCTCTCTAATATAAATAAATACATCTTTAAAAAAACAAAACAAAACAAAAACCCAGAGGAGTCTGTGTCCCCTTCCGTGGAAACCAGACAGGCCCTTGTGACGACCTCAGCAAGTAGAAGCCCGTGGAAGGGATGCTGTGTGACTTCCAAGGCTGGCTTATGAAAGGCCAGTAAAGCTTCTGTCGACTTCTCTCTTGGGATGCTTGCTCATCCGCACGGCCTCCACGCTAGGAGGAAGCCCAGGTCACGTGGAGAGGCTGACAGCCCTCCAGCTGAGGTCCCAGCTGACAGCCAGCACCGACCCTCAGAGAGCCTGCAAGGCGACCCCAGCCCTAGCCTTCACCTGCTAGCAGCCCCCTGAGGGACTGTGAACGAGGACCAGCCATCTGAGTCCGGCCAAATCCAGAGCCATGAGATGTAGTAATAAGATGATTGCTGTTGTCTTATGTTACTGAGTTTGGGGTTATTCATGACATAATAAAATAACAGGAATACCGCTTCTTAAGGTACTGCAGACGCTGACCAGATGGTGGATGAATGGTGGTTCGGACAAAAGGAAGAGACATGCACACACAGAAGCCTGATCTTGATGGTCACGCTCAGGGACCCACAGGAGCTGGTGCCTGCTGGGGACGGGGTCGGAGGGAGGGAGACACATGCAAGATGGGACCGCACCGGGTTAGGACTGTATCCGGTCTATCACAGAGTTCTGGGCTTTAAGCAGGAGAAAGACATAGCCATCTCTGGTTTGGGGGAAGAGGACCAGTAACATTGTGCACAACGGAAAGGAGACTGATGAGGCTTTTTCATTTGGCAAATATCTCTTTCCATCCACCACGTGCCACCTCTGGGACAGCCCCACGGGGAGGATGAGCAGGTAGGAAGCTACTCCACAAACCTGTTCAAGAAAGGGAGACAGCAGCAGTCAAGGTAGAAAAGAGAGCCCCGGGGATATTTAAAATAGAGGCTCAGCTTTATGAACGGACGAACCTGAGAGATGAAGGAGAAGAGGGATTCTGGAAAGGCCCTTGGGTCTCTGAATTGTGGGAGCAGGGGGATGCCAGTCCCTGATGCACAACATAGGAGTGGGAGGTTTAGGGAGGAAGATAAAGCGTTGCATTTGAGACACCGTGGTTTTTAAGTAGATAAGGATATCCCACAGGCATCTGGCTTCACAAAATCTGGAGCTCAGAAAAAAAATGAAAAGAAAGGACTGGGCTTCAAATACAGACATGAGATTTGTCTGTACCATCAAGCCACAGGAGGGCCACACAATGGGAAGAGAGGAGGACCACAGGCAGAATCCTGGAGAGAGCCAAATGCGTCAGGGTGGAGAGAGGAAGAGGAGGAGCAGAAGGGAGAGACGGGGAGAAGCAGCGGGAGGAGGGGGGCGGCTGGGGGAGCGGCCAGAGCCAAGGATGGAGAGCACGCAGGAGGGAGGGTCAGGGATGCCACACCACGCATATGGCAACACGGCGGCTTCGGGACTCCGCTGTGCGTGTGGTGATGGGAGGGGTGCGGAGCCCGGGAGAGGAGAGAAGACAGGCATCCCTCTCCCGGGAAGGAGCCCCTTGGCTCTCCATCTGGGCAGGCACTCTTGACTGGGGGTGCAGTGTGACGCTGCCGGGAGGTCGGCAATCCCAGACGCCCAGCACTGGCCCCATTTCACAGGTGAGGATGTTGAGATCCACAGACGCAAGGTGACGTCTGATCTTTGGTCCGAAGGAACCCTGGGTCCCAGACTCCCAGGCCAATGTTCTATCCTGTTCCCCCCATAAAAAATCCCAAGAGCACTGGCAAGGCTGAAATTTCTCCCCCACTGGCTTCTCTTGGTCCTGGGGTGACGGCTCTAGCTCGGGTACCTCTCCCCTACTCATCCATCCTTCTTCTCCAGCACGGGATGGCTTCCCCTGCTGCAGCTTCCCTGCTAGTCGCCTCCTCCCCGCTTGTTACACCATCGGGAGCTCGGTGTCTACCATCCTCGCCCCTCCAGCTGTCACCACCTCTCAGAGGTACCAGAATGGGCGGTGGTGGGCTCAGGAAAGCAGGCAAGGTAACGGAGGGAGGAGGCTGGAGGCGGTGGGCTCGGGTCGGGGGGCAGGCGAGGAAGGGCATCAGGTAGGTAGAGCTGCGGTGCTCTCCCGGGACGCCCCTGCACCCGCCCACCACCACCCCGCCGTCCGCCTCCCACCTTCCTTCCCCAGCACCATGGAACCAAACTGCATTAAGGAAAGGCAGGCAGGTGCTTAGCGTCTCTAATGTGTTCCATTACCAATGCTCCACAATAAGGTAATTATGTTAGAAAACAATAAACGTGTCAGTCTTTCTGGAAATGTTTTTACTTCTAGCGAGGGGGAAATAGCACTATTGTTTTTCAAGTGCATCTCTGCTCCTGTACATATTAATTAACTGCGTTCTGGCTCCCCCACCTCACGGCATTTGTAGTATTCATAAACGTCTTGGGGCTTCAGTAACTTATGTACTCCCCTCCTCGGCTTGGAATCATTTTTTAATTTCGAGTTCTTTTTTGACTAATTGCACTTGCGGTTTGTGCCTCCTGAACCCAGAGCACCGTTGCCTGCCTGCTTCCCTGTGCTTTCTTCTTTTTCTTCTCCCTCTGCTGCTTCTAGGGTCCCAGGCTTACGAGATCCTTGCCGGGTTCCCCAAAGAGGCCGACTTGGGCTTTGGGTTGGGGGGAGTGTCTGGGGAACTCTGGTAAATGGCATTTGCTCCCCCCACCCCACCAGCAATGGTCTCAAGCCTTCTTCCTCCTTTCCAGCCTCCCCTCCCCCTCCTATGCCTCACCTCACCCCTTTCAAGGAAACTTCCCGGAATTACACCACACCTCTCATTAGTTCTTTGCCTTGCACTTCTCCTTGCACTTCAAGAAAACAAATGAATAGATTTTATTAGTTCAGCCATTTTAGATTTACAGAAGATTTGAGGAAAAGCCAAGATTCCCCCTGTATAGCCTCACCCCATTCCTATTTTCCCTATCACAAACACCTCGCATTTGGTTGGTATGCTTACTGCCACCGATGAGCCAAAACGCATAATTATTTTTCCAAGTCCATAGTTTTCATTGAGGCGGAGTCATTTTTTAAAAAAGATTGATTTACTTATTCTTTTTAGAGGGGTGGGGTGGGGTGGGCAGGGGGAGAGAGAGAATCCCAAGCAGACTCCCCACGGAGCTCAGAGCCCGACATGGGGCTCCATCTCACGACCCCAAGATCATGACCTGAGCCGAAATCAACAGTCGGATGCTCAACCGACTGAGCCGCCCAGGCGCCCCCAGGCTCATTCTTTGTGCTGCACATTCTGTGGTTTTTGACACACACATAATGTCATGCACCTGTCATCACAGTATCACACAGAACAGTCGTGCAGCCCAAAGAGTCCCCTGGGCTCCACCTATTCATCCCCCCTCATCCCCTACCCACTGCTGAGCCCCTGGCAACCACTGATCCTTTTTTGCCTTTTCCAGAATGTCATATGGTAGGAATCCTACAGTCTGTAGGATTTCCAGATCCCCCCCCTCACACTTTTTGATTCGAGTCTTCCTGAGTTGGTGATGTGTAGAGTCTGCTCCCTTCCCAGGCTGTGGACTCCTAAGGAGGAAGAAGCGTGTTGACTTCATGGAATCTTCCTGGCTCTCCCCGGAAATCTGTGGGCTCACACTGGGCTGTTGCAGACAGACGTGCCTCCACCCTGCACTGGACGGTGAGGCCAGATGGCCTTCCAGATCTGCGGTTCTAAAAAGATAAGCCAGGTGTCTGGAAAGGGCCCTGCCCTAGACTCATCAAGTCCACCTGGAAAAGGAAGGACTGTGTCCAAGAGAATGGTCCCAGCTCAGATGACTCCCGAATGTTCTGATTTTGATTAGTCTGAGGGGATAAGCAGCGACGTTGAATCCTCAGAGAGGAATTAGTTGTGACAGAGTTTATTTACAGGGGAGTAAGTGGGTTGATGACTATAGCTGAGTTTTCTTGATCTAATAAGGGCACGAGTTTCTTTGGCTCTACACGAATACACCCCTGCTGCTCCATCCTCCCCCTCCCTTTCCCCGAATATCATTTATTGACAATATCTCTGGAAGGGGCAGTATTTCTGGTCAAGCCAGATGTCTCCTCGCTGATCCCAGCAGGCGAGGAGACAACTGTTCTAGAAGCAGCCATTCTTCCACAAAGAGTCTAAAGAAGCTACAGACCAGGAAGAACCATGGGTGTCTAGCTGGTTCCATTCTTTCCCCAGGATGATGACAAATCCTTCAGAGTTTACACATCTCTGGAGACCAGGCGTGATACTATCCTTATTCATCCGTTTCAGGACCTTCCCCTTGAGAAAGTCTTCCTGATTGAAATCCGTATCCATCAGACAAAAACTAAAGTATATCATTTGTCGCTCTGCTCTCTTTGGAGTAGGAGCAATGGCTGAGCGGTGGTTGACAAGGCACTGAGAGGGTTGTCAAGCAGGAATCCCAATACTTGGGTGGATCTAAGATACTCAGATTGAGCAAATGCAGGGAAACCAGCTGAGACACGTCTCTTCACAGCAGATCCTGAGAGTCCTGTGCTGGGGCTGAAACGGTGCCGGAGAGCAGGGTTGGCGAGCTCTGGCCCCAGAGACACAGGGCTCGCGCTCTCTCTCGCTCGCTCTCGCTCTCTCTCCCTGATCAACCCTCAGCCTCTCCTGAGTCAACACGGTCGGTGCAAAGGTGTTGATTTAAAGCCCGGAAGGGGAACTGTGCCCCAACCAACTCGGGACAGTGATTCAAAATAGATAGTGTTTTCTGGGCTTTGAAAGCCTTTACATTCTGGGCAATTTCTCCAAGCCTTCTTCTGCTCTCCCACTAAGCTTTTGTTCTCACACAAGGAATTCAGTTCTGGACAGTGGTTGAGACTTGGGAGCAAATGTGTCTTGGCCAGTGTTCTCAGAGTCTCCGTATGAAAAGACATGTGAAGGGTAAATAAGGTCCTTCTGCTGGTGACCACACACTGGCCCTCCCCCTCTCTTGGGGTCAGAGTATCTGGATGAGGCTCCCTCCCACCCACGGAGACTGGATTACAAGTGGCAAGAATCCACTTGGACAACTTCTGGCCGAGCAGCCACTGCAGCTGGGAGGGAAAAGGGCCTCCCCCAGTCCTGGTGTGGAGCTCCAGCTGCCTTGCCGCATTGGGGCCCCAGCTGGTGCCCGCCCCTCTGGGCCCCTGGCCAGTCCCAGCCTGACACCCTCCAGCTCTGCTTGGCTGGCTGCTCTGCAGGGAGGAGGTGTGGATGGAGGTGGAGGAGGAGGGATGGGAGCCACAGTAGCCATCCCTGGAGCCCCCACAGCACCCCACTCACTCACTAGGTAGGGGGTGAGGTGTCCTTGCCCCGTGGGCTCCCAGTTATGACCTGGGTCCTCTGTCCTCACTCAGTCTGAGTGCCAAGCTTAGAGCACCACTCGCATCTGCTTCTCGTTCCCCCTGCGCAGCTGCCTGCCAAGCCAGCCTCATGGGAGGAGACCCTCTGTGAGCAGAAGCCCGTGCTGGGGCAGGTGGACAGGGACCTGCGTGGAGTGAGGAGACGCCCTGTTTGGAGGGCACGGCCCTCTGTGGATCCGAGAGTTTGCCATTGTGCTGCAGAGGACAGCCCCTCGGCCGCCAAGCAGCAGATCCCAGGACCGACTCAAATACTTACAGGTTTTGTCGATTTCAGGCCATGTAGATTTCTCAAGCCTCCAGGCTTCTCACCGGGAAAGCTTCCTATGAATGTTGGGAAGATAAAATGGAGACACTGTTGGTAGAGACTCTAGCTGGATGTTGATCAACAGTAGCTGCTCAAATAGTGTCCATTCCTTTCAACGGCCTTCTTCCGAGGCTGGAAGAACACCTTTGGTCTTCTTATCAATTTTTTCTGTCCTTCCCTCCTTCCTGCCTTTCCCTTTCCTTCTCTCTCCTTGCTCCGAGTCACCGTCTTATCATAGAGACTTTGTATTTCTCATGCATTTCCCTGAGCAGTAGAGCTTTGCAGCTGTATTTATTTTCTTACCCAGTAAATGTTTATCAGATGGTTACTCAGCAGCAGGCCACATCCGGGGCACTGGGGTTACACCCATGAGAAAGCCAAGCATGCTTCCTGCCCACGTGGAAATTTATAGTCTGCTGAGAAAGGCTAATGTTAATACGAGTCATTTTAATAAAGAATGAAAATTAGCGTCACTCAGCATGAAGCCCTAAGTCTGGTCCAAGCAATCAGGAAAGGCTTGCCTGAGGAGGCGGCATATAGGTCTGAAGTTGCAGGTGCTCCCTCTAACCTGTGCGTTTGTGCTCCAGCTGCCGGCCCCGGTTTCATTATCCTCATCAGATTCGCCACCTCTGTTTGTTTATTTATGTATTCACACTCACTTTATCTTCCAAAGGATTCCTGGCACCTTCACGTAACTCCACGAAGTAGAAAAATATAATAAGACATTGAGATGGAGGAAAATAGAGAAACCTAAGGTCAGAGGCAAAGGCAAAATGCAGCTGCCAGAACCACGAGGACCTATATGTAACTTAAATCGCGCCCCGCATTTAATTCTGCACGTCTGAGCAGTCGATGCAACAAGACAGATCAGCTACAAAATTCTCATTGTCCTTCACACCTCGTTTTTCCAGAAAATAAAGCTCTTATGGGATGGATCTTCATATGGTGGAGCAAGAGACACCACCAACTCTATCATTTCTAGAACAAACTCAGTAACAGAAGTTGTGTGGCTGGTTCTCGAATGGTCTCTCGCATGGACCCTCTCTCGAAGGGTCTCTAGAGGCCCAGGGGCCGCTCAGAGGCCAAACGATTCTAAGACCTGGAAATAACCTGATCCAATCGAGGGCCAAGGTTCTCAATCTGCTGACACAATCACCCGTCGTGCAGACGCTGGGACGTCTTCCCTGGGGACTCTGGCCGGCAGGTGCTTACGGGATTTCAGTATCTGTAGACGTTGGAAGCTCTCCAGCAATCTCAGATTTGCAGCCAATCTGAGAGACACGGATCTCTACCAGAACTCTCAAAGTGTCCCTTGAAGCCCCAGGATCCTACAGGAAGCCCTGGTGCCTATTCAGTGACCTCTGGACTCCCCGCCCTGGCTATTAGAAGAGCCGGCCCTTGGGGCCAGGACACACCTCAGAGGCCCGGACCTTCCCTTTGACCACTGCCGGATCGAGAACTCCCCAGGGAAGGAAACGCACCAGGAAGGCGAGGTGGACTCAAAGTGATAATGTCCTTCATTAATGTCCTTCAGTCCCGGTGCAGAGGAAGGGAGTAGACCAGCCGAGCCAGGCAGAACCTCTCTTTTTCTTAAGCTGATTCCCCACACCACAGGTCTGCCCAGGCTGGGAAGACTCTTTTTCCTTCTCCAGCGCTGGAATGTCAGATTCCCCCACTGTGGAGAGAGGAGAGGTGAGTTCTCCACACACACTCAGCAGCCTTGGGGACCAGAGGGGAGGCAGCGAGACGGAGGGTGTGAGCCTGACATCCTTGCTGCGGGGTGTTGTGGGGCAGGAGGAGGCAAAGAGGCAGGGAAGCCCTAGCCCTCCTGGTCAGACGCTGGGAGAAGGGACGCCGAAGCCGGGCGTGCCCCCTGGAAGCACGTTCTTCGTACAGGGAGAAGAGGGAGAGCAACAGAGAGGGACTCTAAATTCCTCATCAGGGGACAACAGCCCCCTCCAGCCGGGCAGCTCGGCTTTCACTGGCCTTATTACATCTGGGGTTGCTCCAGAGTTCCTTAAGATCTCATTTGAAAAGGGGGTTTCTGCAGCTAACCCAAGAGCTAAAACACAAAACAAAACAAAACCCCCAAATGCTGGAGCAAGTGGTGGAGACAATGAACCATACACGGTTCAAAGGAAGCTTTGTGAATATTGTTTTTCCCAGCCCAACTTTTCATCAAAGTTGATCAGCAGACAGTCTGGGCATCTGTGCTCTAATAGGGCAGGGCTCTGGGGTACAGATATTCTCTGTTGCTAAATAAGGGTGATTCGGATGCTTTGTACAGTCAACCAGGAAACGAAACAAAACAAAACCATGTACTAACGTTTTAAGAAAATCAATCAACTAGGTGTGAGCCTTGGTATTTATGATGGGTTGAAGTGCGCCCTCCAAAACGAACATAATATGTTCAAGTCCTAAGCCTGGTACCTCATGAATGTGACCTTATTGGAAATAGGGTCTTTGCAGATGTAATTCATTTAAAGTCACCCTGGGGTATAATCCAATGGCTGTCAGAAGCCGGTACTCCATAGGCAAGGTCAGAATTTTTCCCAAGAAACTCTCAGTGCAGTAGTCACTGGGGCTAAATATCAACATTTCTATTCTTGCTCCTTCCAGGAACTCAGTAGTTTATCTATCCCACCCACATGGTATTGTCACATGACTTGTTTTGATCAGCAAATCGTGAGCGCAAGTGATGTCTGTCATTTTAGAGTATGTGCCTGGTCATGTTCTCTTTCCCTTCTGCCCAGAGGGTGTGCTGGCAGCCTGGTTCCTGGACTGGGGTGGTGACTATGGGGTGCTGAGGCTCAGCATGGCTACGTGTGTCTATGAACAGAGGGAGACATAAACCCTCATGTTTTTTAAGTGACTGAGGTTTCTAGGGTTGTTTGTTACAGCAGCATGGCTTATCCCGTCCTGGCTAAATGATCCAGCTCCACCCTGGCAGGTGAACGTCCAAGGTTCCAAGGATTTACATGATGATTTGGGCATGGCTGTTTTTCAAAGCAGGAGTTACCAGACACTCATTATGTTCCTAAATAAATTTTCAATGAAAATCATGGTACGTCTGATGTCAAGGATGGAGCTACTTATAAATTCTACAGGCAGTTACAGCACATGCGCTGTATAACAAAAGAAACTAACTTGTAATATAGAATGCTGGACTATAAACCCATTATGCTGGGCAGATGGTAGGCACATCTACCCAAAAGAATCTGCTTTGTTTAAGAACAGTTATTCCAAAGCCGTCCAGGCTGACAGGAGTTAAGTAACAAGCTATGATTGGTAGTATCTACTTCTGCCCTGTGACAATGAAGTGATACCATAACAAAAAGGAAACTACTGATCTTTTTTCTATTTTCTATAACAAGAGGGCATGCCTCCAGCTAATCCAAAAGGAGTTTCAAATCATTAAGATATATATTCAAAAGGAGGAGATCAGAGCACAATCTTGTTTCACATTGCTCGGAATTATCACCAGATCTGCTGGGTGTCTGACACTTAGAGTATTACTAAGCCACCTACATTAAGCTCATAACTGTTGGCCAATAACCAACTCCTTCCATGAAGTCAGAAGTCATGGCAGGTCAATAAAGCTGCAAACAAGCTGAGGTTTTTTTTTTTTTTTTATCAGATTTCTCCTCAAGATGAAAAAGGGTATCAAACTGATGAAGAGTAGAATAACCTGTTGATTTCCCTTCTGCCTCTCTGGGACAATTATTGGTTTGAGAAACCTAGATTTATAGTGTATCTAGCAACCTATTAAATCTGCAGTTTTAGGGAGAGCAGTAAATAGACACTCTTTTAAATGGTAGAGACAGAATTCCTATATTCACTCATACACTAGCAATAATGAAGATAAACAGGTTGGCCCAAAGTCCCTTACCAAATTCGATCTAAGGTAACGAAGTTCCCTAATCTGCCCTGTTATTTCTTAATTACAGTTCCCACTAAAAATGCTTTTAAATTAGATAATTTGGGGGTTTACTTACAAAGGGACTATTTTCCAAGGTGAAGGCAGAGTGAATGGGAGCCAGTAATTCAGGGCCAGAAGTGGAGTTGTTATCACCCAAAACTGAGAGGAAAAGGGGAAGGAACGGTCCATAACCCAGAAGGGAAATCCTATGAAAGAGGCTATCACAGGAAGAGCAATGTCCTTCTGTGGTGGGACCCAGCCATCCTGGGGTGACCCTACAGGGTGGTGGCCAGAGAAATGAAGCCCTGACCTCACTCTCCTCCCTCCCTTTGATCTGTGGGGCAGGGTTCCCTTGGGTGAACCCAGCTGGAAGCCACAGAGCATGAGAGCCCACAGGTGTGGTCCATTCAGGTCAACCACCCAGGGCCAGAACAGGGTATAGAAGGCAGGGAAGGGGGTGGATTTGGAGCACAAATAGGTGAGCTCATATGTCCTCCCCATTACTTGTCCATTATAGTGGTTTCCTTCTCACATCCCCTTTCCATTTTTCAGGGTGCTGTGTGTGCATGCAGATGCACGTGCGTGTGGTTTTGTTTTGATAAATGTGACCCTGGAATGACAAGATCCACATAGCCCCAGAGGTGGAATTGATAACAATGGACTTACTTAGTCATTGACCCACTGATAGCAAATGAGAGTAGAGGCCATGCTTTGAGGCACCCAAAACAGTATTTTGAATGATCCCTGAGTATCAGAATTTCACACTGGAAGTCAAAAAGCACTTACTTTTTTCAGGGCTTCTCAAGGTCCTAATCAATCAGGTCTAATGATTGGTACTGCTCTCAGGAGATCTTTCCTGGTCAGGCTTGGCTCTACAGTGCAGGATGGAGAAGGGCCATGGACTAGCTCAGCTCGGAAAACTTGGGAGGGGTATTCCTGTACTCCTCTATTCCAGGCCAGTCCCAGAAGATGTAGTAACCTCCCAAAGATCAGACCTAAGCCTCGAGAAACCCAGGCTACGTTGGTATTTATCTGGTGCTTCTCTCTGAAGCCCTGGGCAATTAGTTCCTCTTTAGAAGCTCTGCTACAGCCTAAAGAAACTCCCCCCAGAGGACAGATCCTTCTCAGGAGCTGCCAAGGTTTGGAGAAGAGGAGCTGGAGTCTCTACGCCCCTCCCTGGCTGGGCTCATCATTTAGGATTTGTCCTAGGGCTACAGCGGTGGTTCACAAGGGCTCTTCAGTGACGCCAACCTGGAAGTCAGTAGTGTGGCTCAGTCTGGAGGTTTTTCATCAACATGTATCTGGGGAAAAAAGAGGAAATAAGGTGGAGGGGGCAGACTGATGTCTGGGAGGGAGAGAGGGAGACAGAATGCAAGCACGTATGGGTGAGAAAGAGAGAGAAATCTCACAGATTTTAAATATAGGAGTATAAATATTTGAAAATCTGGGGTGCTGTACATGTGTGGAAAATGCAGATTGGGTTTCTGAAGTCAGATACCAGGAAGCAAAAATGTTCATTCTCTTGAAATGTTGTGAAGGGAAGATTGTGTCTATTAAAGACTCACATACATGCGCACACACGCGTGTGCACACACACGCACCCAGTTATATAAGCATAAAAGCAGTGACACATAGACACAGAAACCTGCACATCAATACCCAAACGTGTAGACAGAGAAATACATTAAAATAGGTACAAAGTATTGGCCTTTTGCTCAGAGGCACACATCCATGCATTCATTCACAAACATTCATAGAATGCCTCCTATGCGCCAGGGACAATGATGGGCTGTGAGGATACGGTGGTGAACGGGGCCATGCATCCTCTCCTAACAGAGCCCCCAGCCAACTGACACAGCCGAGGCAGACCCCCACCCTCCCCGTGCATGGAGCTGAGGGAAGGGGTCTGCCATGGAGCCCCGCCAGGGATTCCAGGCTGCACGGCACTCGTAGGTCACCTCCAAGAAGGGGAAGGCTTTGCCTATTTGTCACTCTGTCTCAACACCATGGTACCCTCAATCCCCGATCCATGAAGATAAGGAAAAAATGCACTAAAGAAGGAGCAAATGAATAATTAGGTGGATGAATGACTAGCCTACCAACCAGCAGCAAGGTAGACATGGCGACGGGTTGCCCAGAACTCCAGTTTCCATTCTGTTTCTGGAGAATGGGCTCCCCCAAGGCACTCAGCTTTGAAAGATCAACTAAGGAAGATAATGGGTGCTTCTGTTCAGCCAAGCTCCATGTTAGCCTCTGACCCTCCAAGGGCTGCGCTAAGAGGTGGGGCAGGGGGCCAGTCAGGCTGCAGCTTGAAAGCCAGACTCTCCACTGAGCTTTGCAAACCTCAGGCCCCTCCATCAATCCCCAAAGGGATGGAACTTCTTTCTTCTTCTGATCTGGAGGGACCCCCACCCCCCAAATGGTCTTGTCTGGGGTTCCGGACTCTTTGCAAGGCCTGTTGGGAGTTTTCTAGCTTCAGAGGTAAAAGATGTCGGTCTTAGCACTTGGTTCCCGGTAAATCTCATTTAATAAATTCCTTGCTGCCCCTCATTAGTACGGAAAGGGGAGCCTGATTATTGTCAGCAAGAGTGGAGCCCAGGGATGGAGGGATGTGATCTATGAGACCATGTTCCCATTGTGCTCACTGTGTGTGTGTGTGTGTGTGTGTACTTGCTCTCATGCAGGAGTTAAGATGGGGGAGCCTGTATTGGATGCCGTGCATGTCCACCCCTATCCTCAGACCCAACCACTTCAAGTACTCAGCCCAACCTCCAACTGCCGTTATCTGCATTTCTTTGCCTGAGGGCTTTTTCCAAAACAGCGGAAGCCTGCTCTGCCCACAGGAGCACAGTGCACCGGGAGAGCTGAGGAATGAAGACCCTCTGGGACCAGCCCTTAACCAAGGACTTTTGGGAGGTGGTATTTAAACACCCCGTGACCTTGCCCCTGGGTGGGATGACCCTGGAGGGTGTATTCTCCAGTGTCCCCTGATGCTTACCTGTGAGAGTCAGAGCCCGTCTTCCGTGGAGTAGTTGGCTTAATAAAACAGCTCCAATCGTCACCTTCCCTTCCCTGTGCTCCTTCCCCACACCCTCCCCACCCCATCCCCCTCCTCACCTCCTCCCACCTCCCCCACCACCCCCGTACTCCCCAACTAAACTCCTTCAGGGGGAACCCAAATCAACACATACGCGCACCAAACTCCTTGCAAAGCCTGGCTGATCTGAGGTCAATGCTGGCAAACCTTCCTTGGTTAGATTCCACTCCGTAAGGAGCCCCCCTCACTGGAAGAACCAACCGGGGACTTCTCAAAGGGAGCAAACTGTATCTAAAAGGAGATAAGGAGGGTGTTCTTTGCTCGTGAGCTATTCAGTCCAGACTGCAAGCAGTTTTCTGGGGTCCCCAACCCTTTCACTGTCAACCCAGACCCAACACCTACCTCCTGGGACCAGCTACTGAACAGAGTAACCAAGCCTCCTGGGGGTCCTGGTGGTTCTCCAGGATTCTTCTTAGTGGTGTCTGGGCAGAGGGAGGAAAGAATTACCAACCCCAGGGAATACCTGAGACAAGGCGTGGGTTTCCTGGGAGGAGTGGAGAGTGCAACCCTTAACCTCTTGGTAACTAAAGAGGCAACCAATTTAGGAATGTAAACATTCACAAATTATGAATATAAACATACTCCAGTATTTAATACAGAAGGGAGAAAGGGCGTGGCTTCTATAGAGACAGACTTTGCCAGAAGGTGGTTGGGTCGGGTTTGAGGGGGAGGGGAGGGGTGACTCCTAAAGTACACGGGGTGTCTTTTGGAGATGGTCAAAGCATTTCGGAATTGACTGTGGTGATGGCAGCACATATCTGAGAATATGCTAACACCATGCCTTGTCCACTTCACACGGGTGAACTCTGTGCTCTGTGAATTACATCTCAATGAAGCTGTTTTTCAAAAAACAGAAGTTGGGTCCAGAAGGAAGAGTTTTGCATGGGGTTGGACAGACATGGCTCTGGATTTTTAGCTCTCCTATTTAACAGTCCCGCAGAGAGGACATTAACCTCCTTGAAACATCAGCATCTCCACGTGAAAATACTTCGCTTTAGGGTTTTTGAACAGATTTAAGACACTTTATAAAGCACTTAAAATGTTCCTGGCAGATAAATAATAGTTAGTTTTTTTATGATTTTAATAATAATAATTAACAGTTGAAAATTACACAGAACCTGCTACTAGAAATCATCATTGCATATTAAATGCTCATTCTTTAGAAGAGAAGGTAATTAGTAATAAGGGGAAGCCATCCTTTCCAAATTAAGCTTGGCTAGGACCTTAGCTGCTTTAAGTAAAGATTCAGGTAAGAAAAAGGCCAAGAAAGAGATACAGTGTGATTATAATCTGTCTTTTAAAAATTCTGACCCCAAAGAGAAAGGAAGGGGCATGCGGACCATTAGTGTTAACACCAGAAGAATCACTTCTTTCCAATTTGGAAAATAAATAGGTAAGGGTCTTCTGAGAACAGTAGGATGAGTGGGTTTGGGGTGCTCGCACAACCCACATCTGCTTATCAAAGCCTGGAGGCTGTTTTGGTAGAATTGAGTGATATGTTCTTGAGAGGAAAGAGGATATAACTTAGTAGAGCTTAAAATCAAGTCGAATTTGGAACCAACAGGATATAGCAATGTGTCCAAGTTTTGCATTTAACTTGGTGCAGACTGAATTTGTTTATTCATTTTACAGAAAAGGGAAAGGAACTGATTTGTGTTATTATTTCGTATCTAGAGGAAAAGTGATCACTGATCTGGAATATGTGCGTTGTTTTGCTTTAATATCACCTTTTGCTTTTCCAACCCCTATGTGCATAGATGTCAGAGGGAAACAGGCTTAGACGAGGGTGTCAAGGGCACCACGAGTTAACAAGTTAGCCTTGCCTGTCTTGATGCTGGCAGAAGAAATGAGACTCAGGGGTCAGAGACAAAAGACATTTTATCACAGTGATAGTGGTAGTCTGAGTATTGTGGTTTTCCAATAGCTCCCTCAACCACAGCCCCCATAAGGTGATGCAAAGAGGGCCAGGTCATACCTGTGTACCCCAGGAGGATGTGATACAAGACAGGAACCCCGAGCTCAGGGACCTGACTCTTTTATAATGGGCAGTACGCATACTGACCCTTTGTTCCCAAGGTTGACATTGAATCTTCCAAAGCTGTTCACCATGCAAGCATCCATATGAAGATCAGAACAAAGGCAATCAGCATCTTTGCTTACAAGAAATACAGAAACATGAGAGACTTATAGAACACAACAGCCGTGTGACCCTGAGCCTCAATTTCTTCATCTGTAAAATGGGGATGATACCCATCTGGCACACGGTGGGAGAGAAAAAATGAAATATTCCTGCTGCAGAACAGACACTCAAGAAATGTTAATTACTTCCTCCCACTCCCTCCCCCTTCAGCTGAAGGACAGTTTAGTAAAGACTTTATTCTGTACAAATCCCACTGCATTGTACCAATTCTCATTAGAATCCATTAGGAGAATATCCATGCCATCATTATTTTGTCTCAAGATGGCAGCCTACCCAGCAAATAGAAGCTGTGCCTTGATGCCATTAGCAAAGTAGCACACTTGATCAATTTCGGCCCAAAGAGTCACCATTAAACAATTCAAAACTCCTAAATCCTCCGGCTCAGTGGTTCTCACTCTTGGTCGTATGTTTAAGTCACCTGGGGAGCTTTAAAAAATGCCACTGCATCTATTACCAATGAAATCAGACTCTCTAGGGGCAGGACTCAGACGCCAGGAGTTTCCAAAATTCTCCAGGTGTTTCCAGTATGCAAGCCACGATGGAGCTTGTGCTCTGGCCCTCCCTCAGACAACCAGAAGAGTTTGCACGTGCTACTTTGCAATTCTTAATCTGTTTCACTGGAGTGTAATTGGTCTAACTCCGAAAAGGTCACCAGGCATTTGCAGGTACTTCACCAAGCACAGCAGGGAGCAGTGACCTGGACAGGGGGAGTGGGCACCCAACAGAAACTGCAAGGGGGGGGCATCCATTCTCTAATAGAAGATAGGGGACCCCCCCCCCCACCGCGAGCTTTGGAATTTCACCGTGTGCTGAAAACAGCGCTCTATATACACCAGGTCTGCAATAAATGCTTGCAAATGGGCTCAGTCTTCTTGGCTCTACCCGCCAAGCATCAAACATTCTGCATGCACACTTCAGCTTGGAAATAGCTCTGGTCCTTGTGCTGCTCCCTGGAGGACTAGCTTATAGGATTAACTCTTCACCTCCTGGCGGGGCTATAGGGAGTTCTATCCCCTCTCATTCTTTAGGTATAAACAATCAATAATAAAGATTTTCTCACTTTCTTCTCCTACCATTTTTGGTGTTGTGCTTAGGTGGTTACTTTTGGGGTTTTTGGGCAGATCCTAAAGGGGAAAAACCAAGGTAGGACGCAGCATCTGGGCTGAGTCAGGGCTCCTCACTGGCCTGCTCTGCGATTATGTGATAGTTGCTCCATGACGCTCCATTCTGTCGGGTGATAAGCAAAGGTGCACGCGGGGGCTTCCGAGCCCCCAAAAATCACAGCTTTGAGTTTGCCTCAAGTTAGCATTCAATCCCCCTTACTCATAAACATGCAAATTACTCAGGTAATTGAGACACCTGTAGTCCAAGCGAGCCTAGCTTGTCTATGTAATTCAGGCTGCACAGTGAATTACGTGAAACTCAGGTGACCGTGGGCTTTTGGGGCCTGGCCCCAGGGGAGCCTTTGTTTCCAGACTGGGGCTGTTTTCCCCTTGGTCCTGGCAGAACCAAAGGGCCCAGAGCACTAGGGAAGCCGGGCAGCTGCTCTCCCCAGGAACTGAGGCTGAAGCGGCGGTCCCCGCCGAGGTGGGCTCTGAAAGCCACTTGGCCCTGGGGCTTCCCAGGAGGGAGCCCTGGAGCCTGATGTTGCTGGAGGCGGGCACACAAGCTGAGGGCGAGCTGCCCTTTATGCCATACCCCCAGAAGGAGGGGACAGGCTGCAGAAAATGGCCAGCTGGGGAAACGGAGTCTCTCCATGACTCAAGAGTCTTTTAAATCATAGCAGTCTGGGCAGAGGTCTGGGGCCTGAGTGGGAGTTTGGGGAGGGGGGTCAGCAGAGCCCGTCTTTCTCTTGCTGAGCTCGAAGGATGTCAAAACAGGCTAGGTTAGGAATAGCCGCAGCCTTCTGTCCGCCCCTCCTCCGTTTCCACTCCTCTCTTGCTGACTTCCATTATGTAGGCATGATGGCACAGGGACGAGAGCCGTGTTCTTTCCCTGTTCCTGGGCACCTGCTGCTCCCATCTTACCCACCTGAAGGCTCACAGACCTCCATGAGTGACATCACAGGCCGGTCGCCGAGGAAACAGGCTGTGAGCTCAGGCAGCAGGGGCTTGATGGCTTCGGGCAGGGAAGGAAGCTAGTGGAGACCAAGGGCGTCAGGGTTTCCAGAGTGGAGCTCGAGAGGGATTAGAACTGACGTAGGGAGGCAAGGAGGATGGGAAGGCAGCCACAAGCTTCCCAAACCAGGGCCAGCTTTGGAAAGGCATGAATGCCACCGAAAAGCTAAGTCGATGGTCCCCCCTGCAGGAGCTGTGCCCTGCCCAGTGCCTCACTCCTGAGCCCGATTACTTATTCAGGAGATGTTCCTACTTGTAATTTGTCGGCTCAAAGGTCAGAACGGACTTCTTAGGAAGACAGATCTCCTCATGGCCATTCCTTGGGGACTGAGCTCTCAAAACCAATTGGCCCAAATTCCAGCCCCATTTGGGCCTTATGTTCCCACTGGGGTGGGCGGGGCTCACAAAGGGAACAGCCAGAGGCAAGTGGAGGGGTTCTGGGCTGTGTGTGCAGAGGGTCAGGGTCCACCCGTGTGGGAGAAAGGAGGGACAGGAAGGCTGATGGAGTCCCAGGAGGCGAGGAGAGAGGGCACTTCATCAATCACCAGCTCTCTTTTTAAAATGGAGTTTAACCTCCCTCAGCTTTGCTTTTGAATTTATTAGCAGCTTCATTTCCCTGGGTAATAATTCATTATCCCATTCCCAGGCCCAGAAGCAGTGCTGGGCCATGAGTGAAATTACCTTCCACACCTTCAAATAATACTCTTTTAGCCATGTCGTCTTCAGATGGCTCTGACCTCGATCCCACAGCCCCTGCCTCCCCACCTGCCCCGTGGAGGTGGCGGTGCCCAGGGGCAGGTGCCGGGCAGCCTCAGCCTGCCTGTTTCCTGGTGCTCTTTGCACCATGGCTCTCTCTGGGGCCTGAGCCTCTCTGCATTGGGAAGCGAGACAGCTGCAGGCGGGTGCTGAGACAGAGCCGTGCTTTTGGAGTCAGAATCGAGTAACTGCTCTGGGGAGGCGGGGGGCGCGAGGGGAGGTTTGGAGGGGGCCACACGTGTCAGCTTCACTGGAGGGTCTGAAAAAGCTATTTCAATCCCGTCTCCAGGTGGGAAACTGGCAGATGCCCTTCTGTGGAATGAAAGTTTTCTCTTCCTCTCCATCTCCTCTGCCAAGGAAGAAAGCTTGATTAACAAGGGATGTGATGATGCTTTTTCGCTAGGAAAAAGTCCTTTCCCAAATCCCTCCTCTTCGCACATCACAGAAGAGACCCCGTCCTCACGCCCCATCTGTCAGGCTGGCAACGGGAGGGGGTGGGGGCTGCCTGTAGGAACCACCTGCTGCCCAAGGCCAGACCAAGTAAATCAGAAACTGCGGGAGCGGGACCAGACCTCAGGATTGTCGAAGTGCCCAGGTGATCCCCACCTGGGCCACGTCTGAGCATCACTGCCCTACAGCCTTTCTGCCTAAGTGCAGTCTAGGACCTCAGCATCCCCTGGGAACTTGCCAGAATGCTGGATCCAAGCCCCACACCTGGCCTGATGCAGCAGAATCTGCATTGTAACCAAATCCCTGGGTAGCAGATGAGAATCTTGCCCCATGGGTATTGAATTCCCCTGCAGGAGCCGTCCTTAGACTCATAGGCTTACAACCACCTCCCCCTGCTCTATCAGCCGTGTTGTGCCGGGGGCGAGTGGGGGGGGGGTTGGGGGGGCAGACGTCCCCAGGGTAGGAGAGAAGGCAGCCCTTTTCCCCCAGATCAGCCATCACACTGTTCCAGCTCAACCTGGCAGAGAAAGGGGCTGGAGAAAAGGAGGGGGCAGGGGACCTCAACATCCTGCATGCAGAACACATGCAAATCAGCATCCTGGAGCCTTGGGGATCAGGGCCCGGGGAGAGTCTTGGGACCCCACCCCCAGGGAAGCTTGAGACATGGTAGTAAGGCTGGGGTCTGCCAGTCTTCCAAGACCCCCCTCTAGGCCAACAGCTCCCGCCGGCCCAGGCCAGGCTCCCGAAGCATCTCAGGGCTAAGAGGCTGGCGGAGTGATACCTGGTGGGGGCCCGCCGTGCAGGCATTTGCATCCTACCTGTCAAAACTGCAGCACAGTGTCCAGGCCCTAATGGCTGAACGTTTCCTTCACATTAGTGCTTTCCTGTTAAGGGGCAATGCCTGCTTTCTGGGCTGCTGGGAAGAAGGGCAGGCCTGGAGGAGAGGGTGCGCCCCTCCTTCGGCCCCCCGGGGGGCTCAGGCCACTGGGGGGCGCTCCTGAGCTCTAGGGAGCTGCCAAGGCCTGAGAGCTGGGTCCCTCTGGGGGCCCTAGCGAGCTGCCAGAGAAGATCTGTAGCTGAAGGTCCATCCTGACTCTGCTCTCTGCCAGTGGAGCCCCCCTGGACCTCTCATTTGGGGGAGTTCCTACCATCTCCACAATAAACATCACATACCCAAGATCTCTTATCCACCTGTGAGACACCCCTTTTATGGCAGCTTCTTCCTCCTTTTGGGTCCCCCCTGGTCCTGTTTCTATCCCAAAATGGAGAAAGCACAGCACTGAAACTGATACCCAGAGGCCAGAGTTCAAGACCCAGTGCTGTCACTTACAAGTCACATGACCTTGGGCAGGGGGCGTACCTTGTCTGAGCATCAGCGACGTCATCCTCAAAAAACGGGAGGAAGGAGGCCGGCCTCACTTATCCATGTGCGCAAAGCCTGAGTCATTAGTGCAGACCAGGGGTCCTCAGAGTGGGTCCCCTGACCATCCATCTGGCCAGGCCCTGCCCGGGGCCCACAGAACCAGAGACGCCAGGTGGAGCCAGCGATTGGCGTTCAACAAGCGTTGCAGGTGATTCTGCTGCACACTCAAGCATCAGGACCCGTCGTGTGACCAGCAAATGCTACATCTATGAAGCCATGAGTCACCGTGTGCTACCTTCCAAGTCACGCTGAATTGGAGGAGAAAGAATATGCATTAGAATTCTCCAGAGAAACAGAACCAGTAGGAGAGAGAGGTAGGTAAGGAGAGAGAGATGATAGAGACGAATATATTTATTATAAGGAATTGGCCCACATGATTGTGGAGGCTGATGCTGGGACTCCCCATGACCTGCCGTCCACAAGCTGGAGTCCAGGAAGGCCGGTGGTGTGGTTGGAAGACTGAGAGCTGGGGAGTGGATGGTGTAAAGTCCAGTCCCAGAGGAAGCCCAGCAGACCAGGAACACTGAGGGCAGGAGAAGACTGATGTCCCAGCTCCACAGTCAGGTAGAGAGGAATGAATTCAACCCTCCTCTGTCTTTCTGGTCGATGAGGCCCTCAACGGATTAGGGGAGGCCCACCACAGTGGCGAAGGCCATCTGCCTCACTCGGTCCACCAATTCAAACTTGACTCTCCTCCCCAAACACCCTTGCAGTTATACCCAGAAATAAGGTTTAGCCAGCTGTCTGGTTTGGGGGTCCCTGGGCCCAGCCAAGCCGACACAGAAAACCGTCCCACGAAACCAGCAGTGAGAAGAGCAGCTTGCACACCACGGCTCGTGCCCTGCACGGGGTTCGTTGGGCACCGACACTATGCTCACTGGGTAGAGCAGAACTGAAGCTCTCAGGGTGAGCAGGTGGGATCTGAATCCGAGTTCTCTGGCTGCAGAGACTGTGACCCAGGCTTCCTGGCGATGTGGTGCAGGATGTGGGGGAAGCCGAGGGAGGGGTGCCTGGGTGCGGGAGCAGGGGGAGCAGGGCGTGCCTCGTGACAGAGCTGGAGCAGGAACCGGGGTCTTCCGGTGCCCAGCCGAGAGCTCCTCTCCCTGCGCGGACTGCAGTCTTACTGTGGCGCACCCAGATGTGGAAGCCGCGCGTGGGCCGATGCACGCAGGGCCAGCTTCCCGGGGCGGGGGCTTCCCCCATCACTCGGCAGGCAGGGCCCTTGGGATCACAGGGGTCAAAAGTCGGAGTGGAGGCGGAGGGTATGTGCGCACAGACCGAGGAGAGGACAGACAAGCCGCCCCAGGAAGCCCGTTTTTGGGAATTACCTAAGTGCGCAAATTCTGTATTACGCTCTTGTGGCTTCTAGTAGTTTCTTCACGGCGTTTTTCTCACAAGTGCAAATGCCAGCTGTATCGTGTTGTCACTCCCTCGTACTCTACATTACCTGCTGGACCGTAAGGTCCACGAGGGCAAGGGCCAGATCCGTCCAGACAGGTGGAATCCTTAACACCGCGCCGTGCCTGGCACACAGCGGACCACCGTTGCCGGGTGAGTGAGCAAACGGACCTCAGTGTGCTTACTGCTTCACCGGAATTATTTATCTCCACGTCTGTTGTCCTCCTAGACTGGCACCCCTCTGACCACACGGTCTTTTCCAGCTCTATGCACGTAGCCCCCAGGACAGTGTGCACAGTGCCCGGGACGATGGCTGGCTCTCTACACACTTCTGGAGTGGAACCCAATCAGACTATAAAGTCCGGCGGGTCCTACCACTAATAATGTCACCATTCCTGCACAGGGAAGGAGGGCGTGCTGAGTCGGGAGTCTCGAAAACACTGGACTGGATTTTTCTCAAGCTTCCTTTGTCATGATACACTCACAGATTATCACTCCCCCGGGGTGGAACCAGGTCTCCTGGGTCCCAGCACTGAGCGGCCACGGGGTCAGGCCTCCTCAGCAGCTTAACCCACGGAGTGGAGGGGCCGAGGCTTCCAGGTAAGTAACTGCTGTAAAAGGCCTCCACTTAACCCTCTTTTTTGCAAATCTAAGATTGCAAGTCGACCTTCAATTAACCTCTTCTCCCAGATTCCTCTCTATGCAAAAGGTTTTATTCCAAAGGTGGGAAAGCTATTTTAAGATTACATTTATTACTGTATGGCTATCAAGCTAGAATAGGTCAGCTCTCTGCCTGCCCCCACCACACATACATAGTCCCAGTGGCCAATGGGATGCGAAGTTCAGGAGGACTGTCCCTGGTCGTGCTCCTCCCCTCCCCAAGCCCCCTCCCTCCCTCATCTGCCAGGGCAGCTGCAGGAAAGGATCAGTACTTCGCTTGGAAATTCTATTACAATGATGAGCACACCCCGCCTCTTCTCTTCCATCGCTGATCCAAGCCACAAACTGTCTTTAGTAGGCAAAACGGTGCTTTCGCATACAAAGGGACAGACAGGGAGGCCTAGGGAAGTCTATTTCTGGAAAATTATGAAGCTCATATACCAACTTTATTTTTATCCCAAACTTATTTTTTCCAGAGCTAATAGGTCAGTTGGCTCTGTTCAGGGCACCTGCCAGGAACAGGAAAGGAGGGGGAGGCCAGGGTATGAAGACCCAAGGGAGATGTGGGGATGGCTCAGGGCAGGTCACAGTGATAAGGGCCTCTCTGCTCCTCCAAGGAGAACACGTCATGGAGATATTGATTTGCTGGGTCTGTGCCCTCTCTATATTAATGAAGTAGCAACTCTGATATTCTCTGAAATGTTCCAGAGACGCGTTCATTGACTGGGGACTGTGAGAGCCACCATTTCTCATCCAAACGGTGAAGATATTAATGGACGATGAGGAGGCCGAGGAGGGGAATGGATGGAGGGGGTGTTGGATAAATAAATGATGACATATCCATGAAGGAATATTAGGTAGCCATTAAAAATACATACAAGCCAGGAATATTTAATGACCTAGAGAATGCTCACAATACAATATTAAGCAAGAAAACGAGGACTTAGGATCGCACATTTAGTCTAAGCCACATCATACACGTGGACATCTATTATGATCTATATTATCGTATAATACATGTTGACATATCTTTAGAAAGAAATATACCTAATGTTTCCTCCTACGCATGTCTGGATTTTCCACATTCCTGGCAGTGGGCCTTTATCCCATCCAGTTTTAAATGTTTCTTTATTTCAAAACCTTTTCAAAGTGCAAAATAAGACGTTCCCCATGCAGAAATAAATTCTAATCATACAACAAAATAAATTCGAATTATAGAGAAATGGAAGTGGTTCCCTGCCATAACCACTCTTAACCTCCTGATGGGCTCCAGGGCTTTAGATGCGAGGTGTCTGTATGTCCTCCAAACCTGTGCGTCCGCGCACACACGTGGGTGTACAAACACACATGTACGTATAGATGTTGCACGTGTTGTATTTAAGGCCATACAGATAGGTGTGTGCGTGCACATGAACTTTAGTCCTAAAAGAAAAAGTCATGAGATAAAATTATACCTGTACATGTTATTATTCAGATTTTTTAGGGCCATCAGGCTGCTTTTCATATTAAAAATGCTTTTTTTTTTCTTTCCCTGAACACACAAGCAAGTCACGTTCAGGGTAGAACATTGAACCTGCACTTGTCTCCTTGGCTCTCAGCTGTGTGTGCGGTGCTCATGGGCACGCCTGAACCACCCACCCCAGGGCTTTCTTCTGGTTGAGGGAGTAAGGTAGACACAGGTCAGAAGTGCCAGAGAGTGAGTGACCCTCGAAGTCCCCAACCAAACCCACTCTCTGTGGGGATGGCTCGGGCGTGTTCCATCCCATTGCTTCTCCGGCTTCGGGCTGAGGCAGAACCTAGAGACCCAGGCTTAGGCAAGGAGGCCAAAGCCTGGGCCTTTGTATTTTCACCCAGTTCCCCAGGGGAGTCCCTGTTATGGACTGAATTGTGCCTCCCCCCTCCCCCAATGCATATATTGAAGCCCTAATCCCCACTGTGATTGGGTTTGGAGCTAGGGCCTTCGGGTGGGTAATTAAGGCTAAATGAGATCCTATTTTCTGTGCCCACCTACCAAATAAATGACTTCTACTTGAATCTGTATGTGATAGGCAGAATGATGGCTCTCCAAAGACGTCCGTGTCCTAAGCCCTGACACCTGTGAATATTTTATCTGCCTGGTAACAGAGATTCTGCAGATCTGATTAAATTTAGGATCTGGAGTTGGGGAGTACCCTGGGTTATGCGGATGGGTGCAATGTAATCCGGAGCATCCTTAACAAGAAGGAGGCAGGAGGGGCAGAGTCAGAGAAGACTCCAGGTAAAGGAAGCTGAGGGCAGAGCCTGGAAGGGGCCACGAGCAAGGACGGCCAGCAGCCCCTAGAAGCTGGAAGAAGCAAGGAGTCGATTCTTCTCTGGAGCCTCCAGAAATGCACACCACTCTCTCGACACCTCGATGTAGCCCCTAAGACTCATTCTGGATGTCTGATCTCCAGAGCTATGAAAGATCTGGGTTGCGTGAAGCCACTAAGTTTGTAGTAATTGTTACGACAACCAAAGGAAATTCAAACACCTTATCTCAGGGCCAGAGTTTGGAGGAAACCCCTCCCCTCCACCCAAGACCGAGAATTTTACTCACTATGGTGTCTCCACCATGCCTGGCTTCTCAGGGGTAGCTCTTCTATATATTTTACTTATATAATCAGAAAGACATTTTTTTTTAAATTTTATTTTTATTATTTGCCCAAGGGGTACAGGTCTGTGAATCATCAGGCTTACATCTTTCACAGCATTCACCAAAGCACAAACCCTCCCCAATGTCCATAACCCATCCACCCTATCCCTACCCTCCCACCCCCCAGTAACCCTCAGTTTGTTTTATGAGATTAGAAGTCTCTTATGGTTTGTCTCCTTCCCCATCCCATCTTGTTTCATTATTTTTCCCTCCCTACCCCCCACAACCCCCCACCCTGCCCCTCAAGTTCCTCATATCAGAGAGATCATATGATAATTGAGAAAGACATTCTTTTTCCTAAAAAAGTAAGCCACATGGTTAGACTGTGGGGTGAAGGACAGTGGCTGAATCGTATGGGGGGGCCTGGCGCTGTCTGTCACTGAGCAAAGCAAAGATTTCTGTTCTCTTAGGGCTTCTGTTCTAGCAGTTCTGGTTGGGGAGGCACTAAGGAAAACACCTAAGAAATAAGTAAGTCATGTAGCACATCAGAGGCAAGGAATGCAGTGGGATAAAAGTAATAGTACAGCAGAGGGCGGAGACGGGGAGGGCTGGGGTCGGACTGAGACGCCGCCCGCGTGTTGAAGTACCATGCTCAGTGTCGATTTCGTCTAATTCAATAATCGTTTCTTTCACACTTGCTCCGTGTCAGGCTCTAAGTACATTACAAGTGTTAAGTCATTTGATCCTCATTGTAACCCTGTGAGCAAATGCCAATACTACCCCATTTTACAGATGACAGAACTGAGGTGCAGAGAGGCCAAGGAACATTCACGGTGTCAGACGGCTAGCAAGCAGCAGGAAAGGAACTTGAGCCCAGGCCGTGAGGCTCCGGTCTGTGCTCTTGGCCCTGCACAGTGCTGCCAGCTGTTTGAGTACAGACGATAAGGCAGTAAAGGAGCCTCTGTGGGAAAAGCATCCCAAACAACAGGAACAGCCAGTACAAAGGCCCTGAGGCAGGAGCAGGCCTGGGACTTTGGGCCACGTTGGCAAGGAGGCCAGTGTGGCCGGACGGGATGACTAGGGGGTGATGGTCACTCAGGCCACATGCACGGGGCCTTGAGGCCACGGCAAGGACTTGGTCTCCCTCTGTGCAAAGGGCTGCTTTGCAGGGTTTTGAGCAGTGGGTGGCTTGCTCTGGCTGCTGTGTGGAGAGGGGGCTGCCAGGGCCAGGGTGGGAGCAGGGAGGCCAGCCAGGGATGGCGCTGGCTCTGCCAGGGGGGTTGGGGGGGCACAAAAGCCACGGAGAGGAATGGGGGTGGGACTCTGGCAAAGGTGGAGTAGAGCCGAGGACTTTCTGATGTGGGACGTGGGACGTGGGAGAGAGAGGAGCGTCCAGGACGGCTCTGAGCCGGGGCCTGAGGAGCTCCCGGAGGAAAGGTCTCGCTCTCTCCCACAAAGCAGGGAGTGTTGGGTTGTTTTCCAACAAGTGTGAGGATGAAATCTCTGCAGAACGAGCTGGAATCACAGTAACTGTCTGCTACCGAGGTGTCACGTCCGAGGGGGAAGGGCTCTCAGAAGGGCCTGAGCTGGACATTAGCTTAGTGCTTTCTGGACCCGACTCGTCAGTGGGACTCTGCACCCGGGGTGGGAAGCATCAGAGCACCCGGAGGGCTCAAGGTCGACACCCAAACCAGCGCCAACAAAGTCAGCCTCAGAAATTGGAAGCAGTTGCCTCCTAACTGCTCCCCACCCCCAACCCAGTTAGGACGTGGTGCACATGGCACCATAGGACCCCAACCTCAACCCACTCCCCACTGTTGGGCCCCATTTGGCTTCTGCCCATGAACCTCCCCATGATGGAACGTGAATGGCTCCAACTGTCAAGCCCATCATTGCCATTGCCGGGAAATGGGACGGGACGGGAGTTGTCAGTGAGCTCTAATTGGTTACACGGGAACCATCAGGCATCCTAGTTCTTTGCAAGGGGGCGGGAATGAAGAGCCGTCTTCTGAATAGAGCTCCAAGCAGAAGAGACACGTCGTGCCAGAGACGCTTAAAACTCCCCTCCCATCACCACCAAGCTCCAAGGATTCTGACTGTGGCAGAGAAAACACAGCCAGGCAAGCCGGTCCAAAACAGGACAAAAATAGAAGGCTCGGGGTAGAGAGGCAGAGAGCTGTAGGGTCTCACCGTCACTGCCAAGTTCGCAGAACATATGGCAGGGAGGCCGAGCCTGTCAAGGAAATGAATCCCCGAAGGGAAGTGGGATGCGCAGAGCAGACCCTCCTCGGGTGCATCGCGGGGACAAGCACTTGGGAACAATGGCCTCGGAGCAGGAGCAGGAGCCCAGCTCAGACTGTGTGCAGTCGAATAACACGGGGGCTCCGGGGACACCGTCCCCCCGCCAGCCCAGCACCGCGCCCCCAGCTGTGGTCGTCACTGAGTGTACAGAGGAAAGTTGACACGCAGACTGTCAAGTGTATGATTGCTACAGTCTCAATGTGTCCTCCCGGCCCAATTCCTATGTCGAAACCTAACCCCCAAGGTACTAGGAGGCGGGGCCTCAGGGAGGTGATTGTGTCATGCTGCGGGGGAGCCTCAGGAATGCCCTCCGTGCCCTTATAAAAGCCCCCAGAGAGCTTCCAGCCCCCCTCTGCCACGTGGGCACACGAGGAGCAGCCTGGACTCAGAAGGGAGGACTCTCCCGGCCTTGCTGGTGCCCTGAGCTCACACCGCCGGCCCCCAGAACCGTAAGCACACACATCTGTCGCCTAGGAGCCGCCCAGTCTGTGCTCCTTTGTTCCAGCGACCCGCGCAGACGAACACGGTGGTCCCCAGCCATTGCTTCTGTCGATCCTTTGTCAAGCCCCGGCTCAAAGGGGCCCCCTACCCATGAGAGCCATTCCTTCGGGGGGTCATTTGATGAATATTGGCTAAATACTTCCCCACGTCCCAGGCGCGGTGCACGAAGCACAGAGCTGAGATGTTGGGCGTGGCACCGGCTCTGATGGTGGGCCCCAGTCTAGCCGCCCCAAGGGACCCCTTTCGGCAACATGAGCCGAAGTGCCCAAGTCCGGAGGGCAAGCCCGGGGTGATCAACCGGCTCCAACAGAGGTGTCCCAGTGGGGCACGGTGCGCGCCGTCCAAGGCCACCCCCGCCCGCCTTCTCCCTGCCCTGCCGGAGTCATTCTACTCCGTCCCCGCAGTCAGGGCTGGGGCAAGGCTGGAGGAGCCCTTTTGTCCGCTCGATCCCGCTCATCATCTCTGACCCTTCCCTGTGTCTGCTCATGAGGACAGTGTGTGTTTGGGGGAGGGGAGGGCATCTTGAAAGCTTTTTGTTTACCTGTCAATCTGCGAACAAATATCTATATATGGTTTCCTTTGTGCCAGGCCCGTGCTAAGTGCTGGCATATAATAGGTTCTCAATAAATATTTGTGGGCCTTCGGGCATATAAACCTTATGAGCCTACCTGGGCAGAAAGCCAGCTCCCATCGTCCAATCACAGACGTCTTGCCTTGGAGCAGGTACTCTGGGCGAGAACGCAGTGGCCAGAGGGATGCAACCCAGGGTCTCTGCATGGCGTCCCCACACATCGCGTATCTGCCAGGCCCGCTGCGGCAAAGCTGTCCCACCCCATCAGCTCCTCCAGGAAAGGCACTCTAGGCCAAGGGCTTTGGTAAATACAGCCGCCTAACCCCAGGCTTCACCCCCAGGCCTGATTCCTGCTCCCCCACATTCAGGCCTGTCTGCTGAGGTGCACTTGATCTGCATTTGTGACCGGCCTGTCACGTGGGCTCCAAGCCTCATGGGTTAGAGCTGATGGGTCGCATCTTCCCAGACAGGTGCCCACATCTGGGCAGGTCTGTGTACACGCAGTCACGCTCGGTTATAAATATCTATAGAGTGCAATACCAAATAATTGTGGGGCATATTTCACCCTGCCTGTTGAACACATTGCAAGAAAGGAATTGATCCCTGCTGTTTCATTTATTAGATGGTGTAATACCACAAAAATCGTTTCCACAATATCCCAAACTAAATCATTTATTCTTGACAAAAATCCAATAAAGAGCTCAATCCTCCTCCATAGGCAGATAAAGCACAGATTAATGGGGCTGCCTAGATCAAAAAATGCTGGGAAAATGAAAGCAAGATAGAGAGAGAAGGCCCCTTCCTCCTCCTCCTCACTTCCCCAAGGCTGCCTGGGCTCAGGGTTTTATTACAAAAAGCCGCCTAAGTATTACAGGCTAATCCGTAAATCCCAGCCTAGTAAAATATGTGACGGATTTGTAAATTGTGCCCTTTACAAATCTGATTGAACTTTTTTTTTTTTTTCCTGGGAGTTATGCCTTTTTTCTCCTTCTCTTCTCCTTCCCTCTCCCCTTTCCAGGTCTCTGTGCAGTCAGCTTCCTCCACGACCCCTCTCTGACCTGACTTAGGGAGAATGGAGGCTGTTGGGGTGCAAGAGTCCAAGAAAACCATCAGCATCTTTTTGGCCACTGTCTACAGGGAGATCAGATTCAGGTGGGGTCAAGGCCAGGGCCAGGCGTGGCGATTATCACGGGCTTGGGGAGCCCTTGTGGCCAAGTGTGGACATGGCGAAGGACAGCAGGGGTGGGAATATGCATCATTTCCAGGGAAGAAAGAGGGGGATCCAGCCGGTGATCCTCAGAGCCACAGACGAGCTGGCTGAAAGGGCTCCTGCAAGTGGATCTTAACATGTCCGTGAACTTGGAAACCCGCCTGGCAGGTGGGTCTCCAAGGCCCGTCGAGTGTACCCATCCCACACTCTCCTCTCTGTGCACCACATTTGGGGGCCCCACGTCTCAGCTTGCCCGGGACTGAGGGGACTCTCAGACACAGGCCTTTCAGTGCAAAGTCCAAATGAGTCCCTGGCCGACTGGGAAGAGCTACCTGTCCAGCTTCCTCTGCCCAAAAGTTCTGGCCCGTCTGCACCGTGAGAAGCGCTAAATGGCTCAGGCCAGCTCCTCACGCTTTTTACAGGATCGCTGTGTGAATTCACAGAGACCATGCAAGAGACGCTCGCTGCACAGGTGCCTGGCACAGAGGAAGCCCTCGGCGCTGTCACCGTCAGCGTGGTCGTCCTCACCACCGTGTGAGCACATCTCTGTAAGGAAGGCCGTGAGAAGAGCAGGAGATTGGGGAAAGGCCCTCCAGGAATGGCACCCTTCCCTCCCCCACTCACAGCGAACGCAGCCCCTGGGCTGTGCAGTCTGAGCCCGGCGGAGCCCAGATGTGTCCTGAGAGGAGCCGGTGACTCAAGCAGCTGGGAAGCAGATTACGGGCTGGGGACCAGGTCTCCGCCTGGCGCTGCGCCTTGCCGCCGAGTTTTGATCCTGCGGGGCCACACCCAGCACCCCAGGAAAATGACTGTTTCCTCTCCCTAAAGATTTCCAAAGGCGGAGGAAAGAGGGGCTTGGGATGGCTGCCCTGGCGGCCTCCCCCAACACTCCCCACACTTAGGTCTGCTCAGCCTGGAAACAGGCTGGCCGGAAAGGAGGAGAGCGGTAGGCCAGGGGCGGGGCGCCGCAGTCTGGAATGGCATTGTGCAGGGTCCCGAAGGCCGGAGGAAACAGAAACAGAACCAGAGCCCCCACCCCCCGCCCCTCCACCCCTGCTCATTTCCATCACTGTCCCTGATCCAATTGTCCCTACAGTCGCAGACTGATGACCGATAGGAAGTTCTTTCTGCTGCTCCACAGCCATCCTTTCAAAGAAGGGCGCCCTTGGAGCCAGAGGTGGAAGGTGGCTCCCAGCTCCTGGCTGCTGCCCTGTGGTGCCTTTATCAGGTGGCAGGAGCGTAAGGACATCAATGTCATTGTATCTTGTTTGGGTCTAGGATGGACCTCCTGCAGTTCCCGGGGTGCGTGAGAAGACAGAGCTGGGGGGGAGATGACGGCCACTTGGCGGGTCCCACGAGATGCACGGAGAATCCACGCTCTCGGGGGAACAGAAAGGAAGAACCGAGGCTGCAGGGAGGCGGTGGACCAGGCAGTTGGAGAGCAACTTGTGGATAAAGACATTCGCTTTCCAAGAACATTTTAGAAAAAACGGGTGTCCCATCTGCTGGACCACGTGACCTCAGCCAGCTCCCACCGAGCGGAGCGAGCCTAGAGGCCACCCTTTGTCCCTGGGAAGAGCCAGCCTCTGCCTCCCCACTTCCCTCATTAACCTTTATCACCCCGTTCCCGCTGAGGTCTAATCCTATTTCCTGCATTCCAGGTACTTAGCCTGGCAACCCTGGAGAGCCACTCAGCTGTCCCCTTCCCATGCCCCAGCTCAGCGGGCAGAGCTCAGAGAATGGTCTCCCGCAGCCACTGGGGCGGGGCGGGGGGGGGGGAGGAAGCGGG
>LNAC01000098.1:3944849-3974963 GCA_002007465.1 Ailurus styani | reverse complement strand
CCCCCCACCCCACCCGCCGGCCGCTCCCTCCAGCCTCCTTCCTCGCTCGTCTGCCCGCCCAGCGCCGGCCGCGCCGCCGAGGCAGCGGGAGGCTTCGTCCCAGCCCCATCTGAAACAGCTCAGGAGCTGCCCCGGCCGGCCGCCAGCCTGTTCCATAAATAACTCGCTGGGCCTGGCTCCTCGCCCCCCTGGTGATGTCATTGGCCCTTGGCCCAACCGGTGAGGTCACAGGCTTCCCTTCCCTTGGCGCCCGCTCTCGGGTGGAGCACGAGACCCTCATCGCCCAGCCTGTCTGCGCCCCATCCTGCCACCGCCCAGCCAGGCAGCTGATGTCGGTTCTCCGCCATCTGGGGACGGCTGTGCGTTGGTGCCAGACGGCAGCCTCCCTCCCTCGTCGCCCGTTACCGAACAGCCGCCCAACTCTCTGCCTCCCCACCGGTTCTCCCCTGGTCGTGATGTAGTTTCCAGGTGACAGCAGACTCGTGAGCGACAAGGGCCAAATGACGTGGTGAACAGCGGGCACCTCAAGGAGTCCCCTCCCAAAGCGGGCAGCCCCACTCACTAGCTGTGTGACTTCAGGCAAGCTGCTTAACCTCTCTGGGCCTCTGATGTCTCATCCTTACAGTGGAGCTAACAGGAGAGGAGCCGTCTCAAGGGTAGTTTGGAGGCGCACAGGGCTCGTGCACATAAAACACCGCGCCTGGCCAGTGAATCGATTCTGTGATCCCATTTCCATATGCGGGGACCAGAGGGCGTGCCTGCTTGTGTTGGCTCCAGCTCTGTGTTATCGTCAAATACATTATGGGCAGAGCACAGGCGCTCTCCTCCGCAGGCTGGCACTGCCCGCACTCACTGGACTGCCACTTTCCTTGACCGAGCCCTCCTTGTCCCCTGACTCTGGGACAGTGGCTCCCTCGGCTCGTCCCAGAACCACCGCCTTGGTACTGGGGGCGAGAAGAGCAGGGGTGCTGGAGGCACGTGGAGCAGCTTCTCTAGGGAGTGCTCCAGGGTCCGACCCCACCCCTGCCTGCTGTCACCTCCAGCAGCAGCAAGCTGGCTCCCCCTGCCCCTCTGCCCCACCACCGCCGCTCAGCACTAAAGCAATCCACACAAACCAACCCCAAAAGACACAACTTGACCTGCCAAGAAGCCCTTGGCCACTGCCTCCAAGTGCTGTCCCTCTTCTCCACTCATGTGGGTCTTACTCACCCTTTAAAAAAACCTAATCAAAGGTCACCTCCTCCAAGAAGCCTTCCCAGACCACTTCAATGAATGAATCACTCTGGGCTATCCTAGCACTTTTCCCAAAACTCAATTAAACTATTTATCAGAATGCGCCCTGATAGAAATCACTAGGTGCCAGGCTGTGTCTGTTAATACAAAGCCTCAGGACAATCTTAGGAAATAGTTACTCTGATCACCCCTATTTTTGATATGAAGAGACTGAGGCATGGAGACATTAGCATGCCGCTCGGGGGGGCAGAGTTTGTGCCAGAGGGAGTGGGGTCTGGTTCCCTGGCCGTTCATGCCCCTTCTGCCGGGCCGACGGCCCCAGTCACAGCTGACATAGCTCCAAGTACCCCCCAGAGGAAGAGGGAATCCAGGACCCCAGTTTCTCCATTGCTGTCAATCCCATGACATCAAGTGGGCTTCTGACACACAGTAGGCGCCCAATAAATGCGGCCTGGACAAGATCAGCCCTGAGTGGACTTTAAAGCGCTCTTGCGCGTGTGTTTGAAATGGGGCTCTGGTGCCTCCCTGCCCTCCCTCCCCCTGCCTCCCCCTGGCCTCCACACCCAGCTGCCTCTCCCCTGCCTCCCCAGGCTCCTCGCCGTGCCTGTTTAAAACTCAGCTCCTGTCGTGCGACCTCTGTCAGCCGGGAATTAATTCCCCAGGTTCCCACTGCATAAAAACTAAACTCTCTTTTTATGGTCTCTACATGCTTTGGCCTTTCCTTTTATTCGGGTCCCTCTGCACTTCTGGAGAATAAATAAATACGGTGTAACTTTTAGCAGTCTTGATCGGCGTAGCCCTCAGGGCTGGCTGGAACCCGCGCCTCTGCTGGGGGCCTCAGGGAGGCAGAGGCATCTGGAGGCTCAGGCTCTCCGTCTTGGGCTCCCTGGCCCTTCACCAACCAGGCAGGGCTCCCTCCGTGGTCCTCAGCTGCCCCTCCTGCCACAGGCTCCCTTGAGACGCAGCTGCGGTCCCGTCCTACGGCCCCCTCCTCAAATTCACTGGCAGCCGCTGGAAGGGACCCGACGGTATTTCGGGGGTGGGGGGTCAGGCCCCAGCCAGCAGAGGCCGGGCCAGTGGGCACAGGGTCTAAGGCCACCCTGGGGAAATGTGCCCAACCCCCAGTGCCCCCGGGGGACCCAGCCTTGATGCCCATGCCTGCTGGCCTGGAGCCCCAGGGATGTCTCTATCTGGGAAACGGGGACAGCTCTGTTTTCCCGGTTCCCAGGGAAAGACGTATGGGGTCCTGTCAAATACTCCACCGGAAGGGGGGACATCCACAACCCCGTGTGGCAAAGAAACGTCCCTGCTGACAGCTGTCTGAATCCAGCCCTCCAATCTCGGGGCTCTCATGGGCTCTGATCCCCTGGTATGAGTTGGTCACCAGGTCCGTGTTCGGCGCCAGGGATGGCGGCATCGGGGACCAGGCAGGTCACTTTCCGGCACGCCTTGGAAGGCCGCTCCATGCCTCAGCCGGGATCTGCGGACAGACTCACTGCTGGGCTGTCCCTATGTCTGGGCCTTCCCAGAAGCGACCTCTCCATCTCCCTCCTCTGTACCTTCCGTGCAAAAGTTCCTGGAGATGGGCGCAGCTAGATCGGAGATAATTGCTTAATTAGGGGGAAATTACCTAAATTTTAGCAGCACCAGCCGCAGCCCCTGGGCTGTTCCACGAAAGCCTCGGAAACCCAGGTCCTCAGAGAAGAGGCAGTGGTCCGGCAACACCCACTCCTCCTCCACCAAGGACGCCACCCACGCGGTCTGGAGCCCCTTGCACACGTGTTTGCACATGCACACACGCCAATGCCCACATCACCCCCGACACCTTCTCGGCGGTGTTCTGCTGGCCGCTGGCGGGCTCGTGGTTTTACCAGGGGGCCAGGAGCCGGCAGGCTCTTCTGAGCAGGGCCAGAGAGCGAATACGGTAGGCACGGCTGTGTTCCAGTGTGACGTCATAAAAACAGGTGGCAGGGCGGGTTGGGCCAGCGGGTGGGTTTGCGGACCCCCGTGGGAGGCTCATGCCCAGGATCTGGTTCATGCCGCTGGCTTCGGTCGCTCTCGGTGCCCTGGGGTGAGGAACGCGAAGGGCAGCCCACAGCCACACAGGCGCGGGGAGTTCCGAGTAATGACTGTGTGCAGCTGGTAGGCTGGTGTCATCGCCAAGGTTGGCTTCGGCGGCGGCGGTGGGGGGGAGGTGGGGGGAGAGGGTAGACAGTTCCGGTCTCAAGTCCCTGCTCTGTGATCTTAGGCCAGGCAATGAACTCCCCGAGCTCCATTTGCTCATCTCCAAATTGATAATATTAATCATTCCTTCCTCCCAGGGTCACAGTGACAGTAAACGGGGTGGCACATGGGGAGGCGTGTTTGGCCCCCGTGGTTAGGGCTTAGCAGGTGTCAGCCTCTAGGGGTGGTAATAGAGTAGGTTTTGGTCTTAGTGTTTTGGCCTTTGGGGGAGTCCGTGCAGGAAGGTTTTAGGATTTCTGTCCCTCTTCCCCCTGTCATTATCTTATCTACCCCCTCTGAGCCTGCTGCTGGGGGGTTCACGGAGCTCTTCAGAAGGTCAGAGAGAAGCGAGTAGAGAGTCACAGGATGGGCTCCACAGGTCGGCAGCGTCTCTGGCCTCCCAGCCACCCTGGAGAGAGGCGCGAGTGCCACCCCCTGAAAGCCGCGCGGGCGTTACTGTCCTGCCCACTGGTCCCTTGCCTGCAGGGTGCTGTCCTGATGGGAGGAACAGCCGTCCCCCAGGCTGCCCACAGGGGGCGCTGGAGAGCAAGCACCTGGGCCCCTGCTCCTCGCCACACCCGCATCCTCCCGCCTGCCCGTTTATTCTCTCCCCTCTTCCTAGACTGCTTCCTGCCCTCCAAGTCTCCTCTAGTCAGGGACACCCAGCCAGAGCCACTCCCTGTTGCCCCTGGGACCCAAACAGCCTTCTCTACAGTCGTCACGTGCTGGAGAGAAAGTTCAGTCCGAAAGGAGGCGTCAGTGAAATGTCATTGGGCTTTAGAGCCCAGATGTCCTCGCTACTGTAGGTACCAGGAAAGACAGCGCATGCCCTTGTGAGGGCTGCCTGGCGCAGAGGGGACAACTTAGGGGCACGGGGAGGGGACGCAAACCCTAATGGTGACAACGAGCAAGCAGGTCCTGGGGTCAGTTTGAAAGCAAGAACAATTCAGGACCTGGGATCCTGGGGGGTGGGGAGGGTGTGGGGGCGAGCGCTCAGGAATGAGGGGTTCAGGGGACAGAGATCCTGCAGGTGACCCCAGAGAAGCCACAGCGCTGCACTGGGGATGTTTCTGGGAGAGGAGTGTCAGCTAGGAATACCACGGCGGGGGTCGAGATGGGTGGGGTCTCTGGCACAGAGTAGTTCCCCTGCATCTTCCTGGCCGGCGGACAGACACGGACACCTGTCCGCTGGTGAGCCCCGCCGCTGTGAGCTGAAGGACATGTCTTCAAACTGTAAGTGGGTGTAGATACCAGCTTCCCTTCAATCGCAGTAAAATACCTTGTGTACCTTGAATAAACTGCTGAGTGGGTCAGCCTGGCAAGAGTGTAGGAGGGAGCAGGACTCAGATCCAGGGACACGGCCTTGGCCACAGCGGCAGCAAGCACCAGGGAACTGGTGACGATGTCTTTCGGGTTCCCTTACCTGATAACCCGTGGACACATCCGCCTGGGGTCTGTTTGCTCACCCACGACCCCCGGCGGCCCCCTTGCCTGCTCCTGGGCTCCTCCAAAGCAAATGAAAGGCTGCTGCTTTGCCCTGGCCAGATTCTCCGCCCTTCCCAGAAGATGCCTCCCTCCTGCAGGCGGACAGGCAGGTGCCGGGGCTTAGGGGTTTGGGGGCTGGGTCTGAGTAGGGCCATGTCACTGAGGCTCCGGTCATGGATCAGGGCTGTCCATATTGATGCTCGGAGGCCCAGGCTTCCAATCAGAGGCCAGCGACAGGGCGCTGTAAGAGGCTGGCTGGCTCATCTCCACTCACTGTGACTCTGATTTCCTCCACCTGTGTTATTTCTAGGCCTGAGCCGCTCGACTCACCACCCTTGCGTCCTCCTGACCTTCGAATCCAGGCCCATCTGCGGCTGCAGCTCCCTCCCACACCTGAGGCCTCACTAAAGGCAGGGAAGCCCCAATATCTGGCTTCTGGCCCTGTTTCCGGGAACCTAAGCCTTGCTTCTCACGCTGTCCCCAGTCTCCCTGCCCTGTCCTTCCTTTTGCCCCTGTCCATCACCTGCTGCTTCGGCAAATCCAAAATCCTCTCCGGGTTCTGCTGTCCACTCCCCACAGCTGAGCCCTGCACGTCTCCTCCCCTCCATGTGGTCTGCCTGCCCACCTGAGGGGTCTCTCAAGCCCATCCCCTCATCACCTTTTATTTTATTGCCCTTTCCTTCCAGCTGGTGTCCTTTCTCTAGCCAGCGGTTCTCAAAGCCTAGTCCCCGGACCCAGCAGCCGCAGCAGTACCCGGAGGGAGGGGCGGGGGTCATTAGGCCCGCAAATTCTCCAAACCCGCTGAGTGAGAGACTCCAGGAGTTGCAACAAGCCCCCAAAGGATTCTAAGGCACTCAGGTTTGGGAACCGCTATACCCAGCACATCCTCCATGTAGCTTCTAGAACATTCTTTCTAAAACCCAGGCCAAGACCTCACATTCTCCTGCTCAGCAACTGCAGATGACTCTCTCGTGCCTTCAGAATTAATTTTCAATTAACTTCTTAAGCACAGTGNGGCCCCACCCCGCACTTTCCCGCCGCCCCGCCCCCGCCCCCGCCCCCCTGAGCCCAGTCCTTATGCCATCAGGTACCCATCTGACAACCGAAGGTCCAGTTCGAATGCGGCCCCTGGGACACACTGCCCATCCTCCTCATCCTGCTGGGACATTTGGCCCTGCCCCCAATGCCCTGAGCACCTAGTACCCGGCTCTCTCCTGGCCACTGTTCTAACGTACCTTAATTCCCAGGGGAACGTTGATCTTCCCCATCCACAGCAAACTTCGGAAAGCAGGGATAACGGTCTTCCTCAGCCAAGCACTGCGCTGGTGCAGAACAGTCACCAACACATACCTACTGATGACAGGAACGACTCTAACTCTCGCTAGTGTCTACGATCCCCCCCTCCTCCCCCAGCCCTCCTGCGATCCCACCCACCTGACCACCTCGATCCAGTGCCCACCTGCCTGGACACTTAGGGCGTCCTGGGGTCTCTCTGATCCTTCCTGTACTCCTGCGGGTCCATCTGGGACAGGCCACTTCCGGCCCCGTCACCCTGCAGCCTAATTGGATGTGGGGAACGAAGGAGAGGCCCTTCCCGGGTCACCAGTGGGCTGGTACAAATCTTTCTCTACTACAGGGGTGGGGTGGGGACCACAGCATCTTCTTGGGCACCCCTCCAGTGATAAGTCAGTCCCAACAACAGGAGAGCCATGAATACCCCGACCAGCAGCCCACCTTCCTTAAGACGGTAGGGGAGGGTTTGGGGTGGTTCTTGTTGGTTTATTTTGCGTGTGTGTGTGTGTGTGTGTGTGCGTGTGTGTGCGCGCGCGCGTTTCCCCACTAGACTTACCTTCCTAATTATGTCTGCTTACAGAAATATTAAAATATATTTGTATTCCCTGCGTGCCAGGCAACTGATACAACAGACAGGCGGGTCAGCGAGCGGCAGGGCGGGCCAGAGGCTGGCTGGGTGGCTGAAATACCCCCAAATTAAGCCTCTGCCTCAGCCTGCGAAGTGAACAATGCCCAGGTAGGTAATCAAGAGCTGTGGTCATTTTTTCAGTGGGGCCTGAGCGATCTAATTACCTGCTAGGGGATATTGTCGACCTGTCAACAAACTCTCCCCTTAGGTGTGTTTAGCGAATAGATGGAGCCAAGATGCACATCTTGGCTTGTGGCGGCTGCTCAGGTCACGTTCGGAAGCCCCAGTACTGTCATGGCCAGGAAATCACAAGGGTGCCTGGTTCTCCTGGCTGCTCTTTAGGACCTAGTCCAGACACGCCCTCCGACCCCCAGCCCTGAAGCCCCCCCACCACCACCCCAAAAGCGCCAGGCTCTGGCCCTCCCACCCACCAGGGCCTCCTGGTCCTTCAGACTCTCAACTTCCCAGACTCCCCGGGGAAGGGAATGTGCTGTCCTCTGTCCATCAGAACTGCAGTTCTGATTACACACGCCCACATCACACCCAGGACAACCCCCGGGAAGAGAGCAAGCCTGGGTCCCCTCTATGGCTTCCCCAGGACCTCAGCTTCTGCGATGAGGGGAAGGAGGCCAGCCCGGGCCTCCATCTCCCCGAACCTCGCACTCAGGTCATCTAGCAACCTCGACAGGCGGCCAACCTGGCCAATCACCTGTAGCTTTTTCCCAGGGCTGNCCCCCTGCCCGCCCCCTGCCGCTGCGACAGGCCACCCGTCCCCCCCTTGGAAGGCCCCCAAGGAAGCAGGCACAGTGACTGGTGTTTCTCACCTCACCCTCTGCTCCCTACCCAAAGCCCATTCTGCGGCTTAATCTGTGACATTTAACATAAATAGTTTTCTATTCCCAGCTGACCTTTAATGGCTTTTATCATCAGCTGCGGTTCCTGGCAGCCCAGCCGGAGCAGCTGTCCGCTGCCTCAGTCTACTGAGGCGCGATGCCCAAGGAGGCCCCGCGGTTCTCACCCCGCGAAGCCAGGGCGGCCCCTGGGGATGTCTGCCCGGACCTGAGCCTGCCACTCTCCGCCCGGAAACACCATCGTGTGCTTCAGTAAGAATTAGTGGGGAAGTCAGTTATTAAGTGGTCCGCTGTCACGGTAATGGGGACACTTCCCATTAGCCGGTGCGGACTGCTCTGGCCTTCCTCGCAGGGCCGCTTCCGAAGCCCCCGTCCCTCCCTAACGTTCAGTCCCGAGTGCAGCAGGACAGAAATGCGAGCGGGGGGGCCAGAGCGGCTGGGGGCTGCCCCTGGTCCCCCCTCCGCATCTCTACTCCCCACCCCCAGACACTGTTCCTGGGGGGTGTCATCAGCAAACCCGCCAGCTGAAACAGCAAGTCTTCCCCCCCGGCCACTGCCAAGGCCAGAGCCTCCCGTCACTGAGCCCCTCCCAACGTCTTTCCTCCCACTCACGATGTGCTGCCATCACAGAAAAGGGTGTGGGCAAAGGTCCCGCAGCTTCTGAGGGTGGGAGGGATGCCAAAGGACCCCGAGGGTAAAGGACGGTGGAGCCCAGCTCTGGTCCCATCCTGACAGTGAACTTGGGCATGTCGCTTGACCTCTGAGCGCCCCCACCTTCCCCGGAGGGAAGTTTGGGTCGGGAGTTTCCGACACAGCCCTGCCAAAGCGTGTCTGCAAGGCATGGCGTGCCCTGATCGGGGTGAAAGTCTGCTGTGAAGTGAATTGTGTCCCCCTAGATTCATGTTGAAGCCCTACTGCCCCCTCCCACATGAAGGTATTTGGAGATGGGGCCTTCGAGAGGTAACTTGGCTAGATGAGGTCATGAGGGTCCCCCATGATGGGATCAGGGCCCTTCTGAGAAAAGCTACCAGAACTCTCTCGGCGTCCCTCTGCCCGTGGCTGCACAAAGAGGTCACGTGAGCATGCGGCACCAGCGGAGGCTTCCTACAGCCCCAGAAGAGGCCTCAGAATAAAACCCGCCTGCCAGCACCTTGTCCCGGGACCCCGCGCGGTGGAAGTGCGCGTCCGCAGCCCCGGCCTGGCATCTTATCTGGGCTAAGGCAGGGCCCCTCAGACGGACGTTCTCCACGTCGGGCAGGTGCGTGTGAGTCTGGAGGGGGGCCTGGCCCTCCGACTCGTCCGCCTTCTCTCTGGGGCAGAGCAGGGGGTGCTCCCGGAGGTGCCTCAGGTGGGGCTGCTTTCAGACCCTGCTCCCAGCCAGCTCTTCCTCGCCCTTGCCCCAGGCCGCACCACTCCTGCCTGGGCTGAGCTCAGAGACCGCAGGCAGCCCACTCCGGCCTGGGGTCCAGACAAGCCCTGGGGCCCCTGAGCCTTAGCGTCCTTGTCTGGTCACATCGGACGAGGGCTAATGAGCTAACGCAAGGGAAACGCTCCATTCCGGGCGCGCAGGCCTGCATGCTCCCGGATGGCTGGCCTCTCGCTGGGCTGGAAGACCGCCCGGGGGAGAAATAGCCCTCAGTGGCTCCCTTCTTGGGATCTGCTGGGTAATTAGGAGGAAGGAAACCAGGAGACCTGAGGGGGCAGAACGAAGTGAACAAGGTGGGACGAGAAACTGGAACAGAAGGAAGTGATTGGAGTGGGGGGGGGACAGACAGACAGGGAGACAGACAGACAGGGAGACAGAGAGACAGGGAGACAGACAGACAGACAGACAGGGAGACAGACAGACAGGGAGACAGACAGGGAGACAGGAGACAGAGACAGACAGACAGAAAGGGAGACAGACAGGGAGACAGACAGACAGACAGGGAGACAGAGACAGACAGACAGACAGGGAGACAGAGAGACAGGGAGACAGAGAGATAGGGAGACAGAGAGACAGGGAGGCAGGGAGACAGATAGACAGGGAGACAGACAGACAGGGAGACCAACAGAGGGACAGGGAGACAGAGAAACAGAGAGACAGGGAGACAGAGAGACAGAGAGTCAGGGAGACAGAGAGACAGGGAGACAGAGAGACAGAGAGTCAGGGAGACAGAGAGAGAGAAGGGAGACAGACAGGGAGACAGAGAGACAGGGAGACAGGGAGGCAGAGACAGGGAGACAGACAGGGAGACAGACAGAGAGATAGGCAGACAGAGAGACGGGGGCAGGGAGACAGAGACAGAGAGACAGAGAGACAGGGAGCCAGAGACAGGTGGCAGAAGGGAGCAGAGCAAGTGTCCTGAGCAGGAGGGACAGTGCTTGGTGGGGTGGGAGGCTGGGTGAGAGGCAGGTGGGAGGTGGGTGGAGGGAGAGGGGCTGGGTTTTCCCGGCTCAGCTGCGCCAGCAGAAAGGCACGTGAGCGAGGGGCGCCGGGACGGGGCCGGAGAGACGCGGGCCGGCTCACAGGTGGGTCCAGGTGGCCGCAGGCACGCGGCCCGGAGAACGCGGGCTCCCTGACCACTAGCTTGTACCATGATCGTCCCTGCGCAGGGGCTCTGGTTCTTACAGGAGGGGCCCCTTGGTTTGATTCCTTTAATCTCTGGCTGCGGCCCGTCGCCCAGGACTGTGTAATTAGGACGCACTGTTCCTTCCCAGCAGCCGGGCTGCTCGTGCCTCGCAAGAGGAGAGAAAGGCGAGGGCGCCGGGCGGGGCTGGGCTCTTAATTGGTTTAGCTGCTTCTCTTAGAGTCTGTCCTGCGTTACTAGGGGTAGAGGTATTGCCCCGTCCTGTGGGGACTGCCTCTCTCAGAGGGCAATAGGGCCTGTCCTCGGGCGCCTGCAAGGGACGGGGGACCCTGGCAGGGTGGCAGGTGGCAGCCTCAGTGGCCTGAGCCCCAGCCGGGGGACCGTCCCCCAGCGCCACGCAGCCCCCACTGAGATAAAAGCTGAGGAGCCCGAGTCTGATCACCCTGCTGCCGGAGTGGTAGGGCTCTCTGTAAAAGTGTGGAGTCCATCAGAGCAGGGGGAGGGGGCAACAGGGGAGAAGGCCCCGCCCAGGGACCCCCTGACCATACCTGGATTCCCACGCCCCTCTGTAGGCTCAGGCGGCAAGGGCATGGCCAGGAGGACAGGACACCGTGGCCCGGGTCTGCAGGATCCAGAGGGGCTGCCTGGTCTAGTGAGAAGCAGTGCAGGCTCCGGAGTCCACGACCTGGTTCCAGCCCCAGCCACGCAAGCTGGGACACATCTCTCACTCTTCTGTACATGACTTTCTCTTCTGCATGATGGGCGATAACAGAACACTGGAATCATGCAGAGGGCCTCAAGGAAAACTGGAGAAGACAGTTAATGCATGAGCTCGACACATGGGGAAAGCTCAGCAGTATAAACTAGGGTTCCTTCAGCATCTTCCCATCAAATCCTTGAGCCCCAGGTGGGACGAGAGCCCAGGCAATTTTAAGATCCTAAGTCATTTGATTAAAAGATGTCTTCCAGGTCATAGGACCCAACCTGTTCCAGAACGTCCGTGTCAGCCCCATCCCCGTACCATCATTGCGCTGCTCAATAGTATTCTTGGAAACACCGAGTCACCTAAGTCTGAGCAAGACCAGGAAACTCCCCTCTCCTCCTGCGTCCAGGTAGCAACTCTGGGCATCCTGGAAACTGGCCATGATCCTTTCTGGATCCCACTGCTCACGGTGTGGTCTGCGGACCTGTGACATCAGCTTCACCTGGGAGTTTGTTAGAGACGCAGGGTCCCGAGCCCCACCAGACCTGCTGAGTCACAACCTGCGTTTGAGTCAGAGGCCAGGTAACCGTGGACATGGACTTTGAGAAGCATCGCCTTACTTCATCTAGGAGACCCTGTGGCTCTCGCCACTGTGTCAGGTGTCAGAGACGTGTCACAAGGAAATGGGAGCTACCTGCAGGGAAATGATTAAAAAAAATAGTCATAGTATCAACATCTGCAAAAAAAAAAAATTGCATTAAAAAAAAGAAATTAAAACTGATTCAAGGTGGTTCCTATTGGGATGTCACCTGCACGTACCTGTGCTCTGATTTGCTTTCCTGGGTGAGAGAGTTACAGTGGTGACCTGCCCGCCTCTCTGAGATGCCCACGGAAATGTGTCCCACGGGGGGGGACCCGTTCACCAGGTGTCCTTCGGGGAGAAGGGAAGGCAAAAGCGTGGCTCTAAGCGAGCCCCCTGTGCAAAACAGGATTCCTGCCCCCCAGATTCCCAACACGTGGTGGGTCAGATGGGGAGCCCAAGAGAGCCTGCTCATCACCAGACGGCCCTCATTCTTGGAAAGTTCTCGTTCACCTTCCTCTGAAACACGACCACCCGTAAATCCCACCCGTGGACCCTCATTCAGTCCCTGACACCACACAAAATTAGCCAAACTCTCTCTTATATGATGTCTGTATCTGTTTCCTGTGCCCCCCCCCCAACAAATTGCCACCAAGGGGGTGGGCATACAACCACAGAAATGTTTTCTGTCATCCTGTGGAAGTCACGAGTGCACAGTCAAGGTGTCGGTCGGGCTGCACTCGCTCGCCCTCCCGGGGAGAGCCAGCTGGGGTCACTGTGATGGAACACCGCAGCCTGGGGGCCGATAGGACACCCACTGATTTTCCCACCGTCCTGGAGGCTGCAGGTCTAAGATCTGGGTGTGGAGAGACCTGGTGTCTGGTGAGAGCCCACTTCTGGGTTGCGGAAGGCTGTCCCATTGCTGTGTCCTCGAACATTCGAGAGCACAGTCACCTCCCCCAGGCCCACCTCCTCAAACCATCACACTGGGGGGTTAGGATTTCAGCAGATGAATGGGGGGGGGCAAGCGTTCAGTCTCTGACACCTTCCTGCCTCTTCTAGCTTCCGGACGCTCCAGTCGCTGCTCCGTCTTCACGGGGCCTCTTCTGTGAGTCTGAGTCTCAGATCTCTCTCTGCCTTTCTCACTCTCGCTCTCTCTTTCTCTCTCTTTTTAAGGTTTATTTTATTTTGGAGAGAGACAGAGCTGGTGGGAGCAGGGGGAGGGGCAGAGGGAGAGGGAGAAACTGAGAGAGAGAGAAGCAGACTTCCCGCTGAGCATGGAGCCGGACACCGGGCTCGATCCCACAACCCTGAGACCATGACCTGAGCCGGAATCAAGAGTTGGACGCTCAGCCGACTGCGCCACCCAGGCGCTCCTCCGCGTTTCTCTTATGACACCTGTCATTGGATTTACATCCAGGGCGGTCTCGTTTTGAAATGCTTAGTTACATTTTCAAAGACCTTTGTCCAAATCAGGTCACATTTTGTAGATTCTGGTTGTGAGGACTGGACACATCTTTTGGGGGCCACCGTTCTGCCCACTAAACGTCCCTTCAGATATTTAAAGACGAGCCCTCTATGTGTCTCCTCTCCCCCAAGTGAGACCAAACCACACCAGCCATTCACAGGCCTTCAGCCTGGCCTACCTGAAGCCCGGCTGAGCCCCACGGGACGTGAGCGGGGACCCGTCTTCTCTTCTGCTGGAGGAAGAGTAGAACAGTGGTAACCTGTTAGGGTAAGGTGACACGCGGCAGGCTGTGTGTGTCTTGTGGGCAGAGTACTTGCAAAAGGAATTTCCCGAAGCAGGGCCTGGACTAGGGTGAGGCAAGCGAGGGCTCCTGAAAATTGCAGGGTCAGCCCCTGAGAGCAAGCGCTGCCTTCGATCTGCACGCCGGGCGCCCCGTTCTCTTCACCCTCGTCCGGGCCCCGCCCCACAGAGGCCAGACTGGGTCATCACAGTGGGGGAGCGGGGAGAGTCCCCCACACTCCGGCCGCACTGCCTCCCACACCTCGCAGCTTCCCCACCAGGTCCCGAGAGGTCACGGTGCAGAGCAGGGAGGGTTCTGGGGGAGACGAAGCATACGAGGCAGAATATTCCTCTGTCCGAGGGCCTCAGGCACGCACCTTATACACAGTGCACCTCTGCGGCGGGAAGGTTCCCAGGTGCGAGAGGTATTCCCGGGCAGAGCCCAGGAGCCTCTGTGTCCCCTCCAGGCACCTCCAGTCCAAGCCGAGGAGGCCGACAGGGAGTCTTGCCCAGTGCTGCGACTCAGGCTTCGTGCAAGGAGTCTCCTGCTGCCGCACCTATTGGCGGGTTCCTGGCAGTTTCCTACCCTCCTCCCACTCGGTGGCCTGCTGGCCTCTTCCATCAGGTTTCACGAGGAGGGCTCTTTTGCAGTTTGCAAAGCACTTTTTTCCTTAGCCTTAATTGGACCTTCACAATGACCTTGACATTCATTCATTAGCCCCGTTTAACGAGGATGAACCTGAAGCTCGGGGGATGAGGAAGCTGCCCCAGGATCCCCGGCCCAGAACTGCGGTGGGGGGGTGTGTGTGTCAGGCCTGGAATCCTAGTCTGCACCCCCGTACCTCTACTGCTCCCTTTGCCCAGCTCTCCAGACTAAATGTCCAGCAGGAGGGTCCCTTGGGGGCAGCGCCGTGGTCATTCGGTCCAGCCCCTGTCGAGTCACCTCTTCTGACCAAGAGGATGAACGGGTGAAAAACGGGCCCCCTGCCTGCCAGGAAGGGGATTTGTCCAGTTCGCGGAAATTGTCAAGAAGCCCGAGGGGACAAACAGCAGGTGTCTGGGTCAGGAAGGGCCCAGCCAAAGCCAGTGTGCTGCCTTCCATGTGCTGGCGAACCCTCACCTTCTCCGGCCTCAGAGGAGCGATTTTCCCAGTTTATACCCCGTAGTCACCTGCTTCCCGGAGGATGCTTATCAGAGGCCTGCCTCTGTATCTCAGCCACCACTGAGATGGGACCAGACCGGGGGAGGTGAGGGCGAGCTGGCTGAAAATTCTCCATCTCATTCTTCTGCTTGGCTTCCGGCTCTAAAGGGCAGGTGCCCAGAGCATCCAGCAGGACCAGCTCATCGGAAACCACTCAGGAAGCTCCAGAAAGTGGCTCTCCAACCGAGCTGGCAGAGTGCCCGCGGGTCCCGGGATTAGGGGACCAATTAGGACAATCGCCACCCGTGCATTCTCAGGTTCTAGCCCAGCAGGGCCCTCTGAGCTGTCCTGAGCTGGCTCTCCGGACCCTCTCCGTGTCAGGGTGCGGGGGGCCCATTGCTAGGTCCCTGGGCCTGATGCTTTCAGACAAAGTCAGTGCTTTGACTCCAGTGTTTACCGGTTGACCTAAAAAATCAGTGACTCAACCTCTCAGCGTGTAGGTGTCCTCTTCTGGAAAGTAGGCATAATAATAGAGCCTCCTACCTCACTAGTTGTCACGAGGATCAGATTAATTAACTGATGGACAGAAAAGCACTTTGCATCTGTAAATTCCCTGACGAGCGCGGTTACTGTTAATGCCATGACTTTGCGTCAGGGGGCCTGGGAGAGGCAGCAGGAGTCCCTTCTGTGAGTCCCTCCTGCTCTCCTTCAGACTCACCCCAATGACCAAGCCCCCAATCCTGATGCCAAGATTCACTGCTAATGTGCGCTGAACCGTGTCTCCCCAAATTCTTACGGCGAACTCCTCACCCCCAGGACCTCAGAATGTGACTCTATTTGGAGCTAGGATCTTTAAAGTGGTGATTAAGCTAAAACAAGGCTGTTAGGTGGGCCCTAACCCAACATGACGGTGTCCTTCGAAGATGGGGAAGTTTGGACACAGACATGGAGAGACAGGAGAAGGTGGCGCCACAAGCCAAGAAGGTAAGTCTCAGAGGAAACCAACCCTGCTGACTCCTGGACTTCCAATATCCAGCCTCCTGAACTGAGAGCAAATAAATTTCGTTTAAGCTGCCTGGCCCGTGGTGCCTTGTTAGTGAGCGCCCGTAGGCCAGTACGGCGATCACCACCCTTGTTCTGGAAAACACTGACTCGCAGGATGTCAAGAGGGGTTATATAAAAATAGGGTTCTGTAGTCAAACAAGTTTGGGAACCACTGGATAGAACAACTCTTTATTATTATTATTTTTTATTGTAAGCCTCTTCCCAACTATGACCATGCTAACAGGTGCTATGAATATCTGAGAGGTGGATAGACTCTGCGGTATTTCCCAGACTTACTTGAACTTGGAACCCTTTTATTGCAAAGCAGCCAGGAGATTTGTGTTCTGGAGGGCATGCATCCCGACAACTTCTGGCTCCAAGGATCATTTTGTATCAAGGGCTCTGCCCTCCGTCCCCTCCTCCTCCTATCTCTCCCCACCTGCAGGGGAAGAGCTGGGAGTGGGGGCGAGCGGGAGTGGGGCAGGCAGGGTGAGCGGCTCCGGCCTTGATCCCTGTCTACTGCTGGAGAGTCAGGAGGTCTCCCTTATCAGACGAGCAGCCAGCCAGCGAGAGCTCTGTGTTTTATGGCCCTATCATGTGTGAGATCTTGCCCATTAGGGAGAAGCTGTCAACGCAAAACATAGATTTCAAGACACACTTTCTACTCTGGGATTATGAATAACCCCTCCAATCATTAGAACTGGAATATTTTTTAAAAATCCAATTTGTTTCCCACCTCGAAACCCATTTACTTTGCTTCCTGCCCTCCATTAGGAAGAGGGGAGAGGGGGGCCAGAGGCTGCCACCTTCCAGGATCCTGGCTCCAGGAACCCTGCCCCTCCCAGAAATAGGGCCAGCCCCCACCTGAAACCTGAATTTTCCTTGGAATTATCTGTCATCCACTTCCCGCAGCACAGCTGTGTATTTCTACAGGAAGTGTCCCCTTTCTAGGCAGACAGAGCTGGAGAGAGCCCTGTGGGGCGGGTCACCGACCCCAAGGAGGTACAGGCCTGACCCAGAGGGCCCTGAGTGGGATTTGGAAGCTGCCAATTTTGATCTGCCAAGACCTAAAGCAAGGCATAAATCCAAGATGAAAAGAAAACAAAAACACTAAGTAGGCAAAAGGGCATGAAAAATCTCCTTTTCTGTCTGTCTCCTCACCAGTGATGGAGACTGGAGCTCCCCCCACCCCCACTCTGCAGTCTCATCCCTGCAGTAAAAACTGACGCAAGAGATTCATCGGGACCTGTGCCCTCGCTCAACTCCCGGCAGCCCTCCATGGGGACAGAAAGCTCTTCATCTTTTGGGTTGTTTGCAGCTTCCTCCAGGGGAGGGGCACCTGGCCCGGCTCTGATTCAATGAGGTCGGGGGCCGCTCCCAAAGGCCAAGGCCAGAGTGGATGGTAACCTCCCAGCCGGCTGGACAGGTGTCTTGGAGGCCGGGGCTGCAGAGGCTCGGGCCGAACTGCTCATCACTCAACAAGCCCTCATTCCCACCCAGCCGGCCCTGCCGTGCCCGGACCCTGACACCCTGCCCATCCCCGAGAAGGTCAGAGCCCTGCAGGAAGAGGGATGGACAGAGAAACAGTTGAGTACACCCCCCCGCCGCCCCCGCCAACTACCGCCACGGGTGCTGTAATGGGGCGAGTCCAGGAATGACCAGGAGCCCAGAGTCGCTGGTGGCTGACCGCTGGAGGCATTTGGCAAGTGTCAGAAGACAGGGCCACTGAGCTGGACCCACAAAGACGGTGAGGAGCCCATCGGAGAGGTGGGGTGGTTCGCTTTCTCTGTCCACTTCCCACATTCCAAAATGGCTTTATTCGTGGATGGTGATGCATTATTTTCTCTTGAGCCTCCTAAGATGCCTAAAATCTCCATCCCCCACCTAAAACAAACGCTGGGAAACCCAGGCGTTTCATTCCTCTGTGTGTCTCAGCACTTGTTCACACAGTGTCCGGCACCCAGTAGGATCTCAAGCCTGTGTGTCAAATGACCGGGAATGAAGCAGAGAGAAATGCAGACACATGGCAGGGCCAGGGTGGAAATGACCTTGACGGAGAGTGACAAGTCCCAGCCCTGCCCCGTGGTCTTACAGGAAACCTCCAGTCCTCCCACCTGGACAGGTACGGGCCCGTGGGCCTTACCGAGAGATCAGCAGCCCCGAAGCAGTCTCCTTCACAGCTCCCAGATGCTCCTGCCACAGAGAAATCCCCAGACGAGGTCCCAACCAGCAGGCACAGGATGGCAGGTGGCCGCCCCCTGCCTCGCACCCTCCTCAGGGGGCTACGCGGCCCGGCCCAGCATCTCCGGAGCCTCGCTGCTCCCACTTCTGCCTCTACTGAGCCTCTGTCCCTTTTAGCTCTCATTTGTACGTGGGCCTTAGCCCAAGCAAAAGATTCAGCGGGAATCCGGCCGGGTTCCCAGACGCTTAATTGGAGCTGGGCTCTTCATTACCTGCACACCTGTTCCCCAACACCATATGGTCGGAGGTAAATAGACTGTAATTGTTTATCCAGACTCCATCCTGCCGTGCATGCATGAGGGAGTGAGTGCGGGGCTGCGGCCCCGGCTCCCCCACCATCGGCCCCACCCCACCCCTCTCCGCTGCTGAAGGACAGAGCCCCGCACAAGGTGAACAAGTTTGCGGCGGCTCCCCCGGACGTCCACAATCCCAGCTCACCTTGGAGCTGCTTCTCGGCCGGCTCCAAGGAAAGGTTCCCACCGGGCAATGCTGACTGTCAGGCGCTTGGCAGCCGTGCCCCCCGCCCCTGCCAACGTGGCTGAGCAGGCGGGCCCCTCTCAAGGCCTGGGCTCATTTATCTCTTTCCCGGCGAGGCCGAGGGATGTCTGAGCAGGGCTGGGCTTCGAGGCTGGCAGGCCGGGCCCAGATCTCAGCTCGATAGCTCAGTGGCCTTGGGCGAGTTTCTTTTCTTTTTTTTTTTTAAAGATTTTATTTATTTATTTCACAGAGGGAGAGAGATCACAATGAGGCAGAGAGACAGGCAGAGAGAGAGAGGGGGAAGCAGGCTCCCCGCTGAGCAGGGAGCCCGATGCAGGCCTCGATCCCAGGACCCTGAGATCATGACCTGAGCCGAAAGCAGAGGCTTTAACCCACTGAGCCACCCAGGCGCCCTTGGGCGAGTTTCTTAATGGCTCAGAAGCTTGGCGGCTGTGTCTCCTGGAGAGAGAGGCACCGACTTCTGCACCACGGGCCCGTGGATAACAGAAGGAGCTAATGTGTACGGAGTGCGTGCTACAGGGTCTGGCACGCTGCCAGGAGCTTTAGATCTAGGGTCTCATTCAATCCTCACGGCAGCTTTCGGAAGTGGGGACTCGGATTATTCCCACTTTGCAGATGAACACCCTGAGACTCAGGGGCTTAAGCCACTTGCCCGGTGCCATCCAGCCAGAAACCAGGGGTGCTGACCTCCAGCCCAGCGCTGTGCACTCAGGAGCCCGCGCTCTGGGCCAGTGCAGTGTGTTTACGTTCTGAGATGGTGCGTGAATGGGGTCTGGCTTGGGGCCAGGAGCACAGAAGGAAATCGGTAAATGCCTGTCCCCTTCTCTCTGCCCTTCCTTTAGGAGCTGACCCCTCCGCTACCCCTCTCGGGCTACTGCGCAGCATCTAGACCTTTGGCCCCCAAAGGAAAGTATAAACAGGGCCATACCCGCCTCTCCCCAGTTGCCCCGTCTTTGCTCCCTGGCCAGCCAGCTAGGGAGAGGCGGTCCTTCCCCAAGGTGCCGTCTCCTTGACTGCCCCCTACGGCGGCAAAGCAGGAAGGGCAGACAAAGGAGGAAGTTGCTTGCTAGCAGTGCCCTTGACAGAGGCAGGCTCCTGGCCTCGGAAGACGTCGGATGAGCTGATTCCAAGAAAGGACGAGGGCCCCCTGAACCCTTTTTTTAAAAAATGACCCCACGCAGGAGGTGGAGTGCTCAGCCCCTGGGAGGGACCCCGAGGCCCCGAAGAGCCTGACCCTACAATCAGTTGGGGCCTCATTTCCCAGCACAGGAAAAGGACTCTCACCATGGCTCCACCTGGGTCCTTCCCCTTCTCTGCCCAGACTTGCTCCACCGGCCCCCAGAGGCTCCCGGAGGACGGATGGTTTGCCCACGCCTGAGAAAAGGGATGACATGTCTCCTTAATCCACCCTGAATTGGTGTTTACTATGATGAAGGGCTTCCGGGCCTTTCATCCCTGATGGATCCCCGTTGCTGCAGAGACTGACTCTTGCTCGAGCCTGCCGGGTCAGGCCGGCAGCTTCGTGGTGAACTCTGACTTGGTTTGGGCCCTGGCCGGTCAGCAGCGGCTGCCCCCAGGCCCAGGCCTTGGAACCAGACCCCGAGGAGCCTCAGAGGAAAGATGGGACTCTATTCCCGTCCTCTGAGATGCGGTCATCCTTCTGGAAAGATGGATGTCAAGTTCCCCACGACACACGTGCTTATCAGACGGTAAAGATGACTCCCCAAGTCGAGTGTACGGCTGCCAGAAAGCCCGCAAGCCTGAGGAGCAGAAGAGTAGGCAGAGAAGGGATGCTGGAAGCCATGGGAGTTAATTAGGGAAGCCTTCCTGTAGGAGGCACCCTGTGGGATGGAGATCTCGGATTCTCATAGGTTCCCTGATTGCTTTGTGGAAGTTAGGGGCTGAGGCGGGAGCAAGAATTTCGTGAAGAAGAAAAAAAATATGTAAGAAAAAGAGAAAAGAGCTTTTCCTAGCAAGTTTTTCATCTGCCCAGGGGGGATGCCCTTTGAAGAAAAGCCTGGAGCCCCGAGCAGCAGCCGCTGACTCCCACATCTCCAAGAAGGGGAAGGAGTTTTAAAAGATATTTAAGCTTCTGTATAAATTGGCTCCTCGGGGGATGCCGTGCAGCTCTGCCTTGGCCGGGTGAGCTCAGGGATATTTTCAACCCCAGGCAGCGGGCAGGAGGCTGCTGGAGCAGCTGGGGAGGGACCTCTCCCGACCTCTGCCCGGAAAGGGTGCAGAGTGTCCCAGAAGCAGGGACTCCCTCCGCCCGGGGAACCTCAGAGGAGACCCTGTTAACTCAAAGAGCTCCAAAAAGAAAGAGGGGCATGGGTGGGCGTGGAGGAAATGAAGGGTCGGAGACATCAAGTCTCTTGCCCAAGTTTACACGGCCAGAGAGAGGTGCCAGAGCTGGTACTTGAACCCGAACCACATTCTGCACTTTTCCAGAATGCTCCACTTACGGCCAGAGCAGGGGAGGAGGAGCAGCTGGACTGAGTCCCTGGTCCTCTGCACTCTGGCTGGCAGGGTACCGGGCTCCCATCCATCTGAGAAGACGCAGGGATGGTCAAGGCTGGCATGGGAAGAGGGGAGGAGGACTCCGCTGATCACAGCGTGAGTTTCCAGACCCCACAGACCACCCATCAGCCACGGCCAGTGCCCCGCCCCGTCCTGGACACCCACTGGACCAGCGTCTGCAACTGTCTTGCTGGGACTCCTCTCAGCCCCCACAGGGGTCAAGCTCAAAGGGCTAGGGAGCTAAAGCCCTTGGGAGGTGCCCAGCCCATATCAGCTAGAGCCGGAGGATAAAAGCTCTAGTAGCTTCTTTGCCCCTTAGATGGAATAAGTTTGGGGTGCTCCTCACCACCTCCCAAGCACCCCGGTGGAATGGAACGCCGGTCACCCATGGAAGTAACCTGCTCCCAGTGAGCATCCTCTATGGGCAGTGTTCCTCCCCTGCTCTCACTCCCCGCCCAGCACCGGGGCTCCCCGGGATCACCTCCGCATCACTCCCCACGCCGCGTCTCCAGTTGGCTCCCAGGGAAGTCTTGCTCAGCCCTCGCCATGCACGGTCTGCTCCAGCCCGCACCTTCTCAGAGCCTCCTGTCCACTCTGCTCCCATTCATCGGGAGAGAGACGGCAGGCTTTCTCCTTGTGGAGACTTAACTAATAACCAGATCACCAGGGACCGAAGACACAGGCATCCAATATTACACAGCCGGAGCGAGCTCCCTATCGCTCCATCTGCAGCTCGTCCTCACGGCCGCGGCCGCCTGGCCCTCTCGTTGATGAAGTGCGTTATAAGTGCTAAGTAATAATAATACTGTAAAATGCCTTGGTGCTCAAGCACGGGCTTTAGGCTCCAGATAAAATGCCAGACAGATAGATTAGCAGACAGAGGAAATGCTCTGGGAGCCGTCTCCCCATGGCTCCCGGGGCCTAATAGATAGGTCCAATCAGACCACTTCAATTACTACTCAGGGACTAATAGCGAGAGGCTGATTAAATCCCCGCTCCCGAACTGGTGTGACAGTGTGTGCGCTGTGCAGGGCTGATGACAGCCGGCCCTGGAGGGGCTCGGACGGGGCCACTGAGAACAGGGAGAGACGGAGCTGCGCTCCTTGGTGGGGTGAGTATCGAGGGACGTGCCACCCGTGTTCTGGACTCATGTGGGGATCACCTCCCTGCAGCTCCGCATCCAGTCCTTCTGGGGTGTGCTCAAAGCCAGAGCAGGGCCGGGGTCCCCGGTGGTCCTCTTTGGATCCCCCACTTTCCTTGGGGCTCTGGGAAGAAAGGCCGGACACCTTTCAGGCCGGGTAGAAACTTACCAGCATGGGAGATCCGATTTTCCGTCCCCTCCAATGACCAGAAAATAAAGGGACCCGGGAAGAGCCAGAGAGAAGCAGAAGGACAGGGGATCTGCTTATCCAGGAGGGGCAGTTGGGGTGAAGGAGGTGGCTTTGCCTCAGAGGAGAGCCCTTAGAGCCAACCCAAGGGGGAGGGGCGTCCCAGGTCCTAGCTCAGAGCTGAGACATCGGCCAGCAAGGTCAGAGCAGGGCCTGCGTGGGCTGCGGGCTCCAGAGGCCAGGCCAGGGGCAGGGGCCCTGGGGGATGGACGGGAGGGAGAGTTTGTGACTCTCAGGGAAGCTGCCGTCCACCGGGGGAGGGAGGGACCGGGGGGAGCACCCCAGGGACCATGGCGGAGCGGGTGCACACCTCCGTCTCGTGTCCTCCAACCACCGGCTTCCTCTGTCCCGTCTCCTCTTCCAGCAGGAAATGTCAGAATTACGGCTGCTGCGCGTGTTTGAGAAACAAGTGGGAACGTACCGCTGTCCCCAGTGCAAGTGTCCCGTGACTTCTGCGGAGCTGGAGAAGCTTTTTCCATACAGACCCATTCCCTCCATAAAAATATTTGACTCAAGGTTCATATCGAAAAAGGAAAGAGGAGAAGAAGGGGGAGAGGAGGTGAGGGAAGGAGGGAAGGGGAAGAGGAAGGGGGGAGGGAAGGGGAGGGGGAGGAAAGAAGGAAGAACTAGAGGAGGGAGAGAAGAGGTGAGAGAGGAGGAGGCAGCCCAAAGAATTTACAGCAAGACTTATATGTGATGGAGAAAGTTCGAAAATGTTGGATTCTTTCATAGTCCTTGAGAGAACAGAATCGTGTGAATGTGGCTGAACATGTGTTTTTTGTTTCTGTTTTGATGAAAAGCAGAAAATGTAAAATTGTAGCTGGTTCCGCACAACCCTGATGGTTTAAACGCTCACAACAGGGTTTGTGGCTCCTGAGGGACAGGCCGTGCAGGGAGGAGGTAGGGAGGTGCGCCCATAGACACCCCAGGAAGCCTCCAGGCCCAGATTCAGTGAAGCCCCAGGAAGGCACCCCTGGCTTGGACAGTGCACGAAAGCACCCCCACATACGGAAACGGGGCCCACGCGGTGGAGGCCCTTGTGAGCCAGGGATGAACGTGGCGGGGGGGAGGGGGGAGGGGAGAGGCCGGAAGTGCAGGCGGGGAGGGTGACGGCCACGGGCGTCGGAGGGCGGGGCGGGGACTGCCGTGGCGGCAAGAGATCAGCAGTGATGGACCGACTGGGACCACGTGCAGGAGAAGCTCCTATGTCCTCCTTATTCCGGGGGCTCCGAGGGCAGGGGGCGCAGCTCACACTAGGTCTGGGCGAGGCACCACATGATGGTTTCCCAGCCCCCGCCATCCTGCCGAAGTCCAAATTCCTCACCGATCCTCCCCCTTCTTACGGGACCAGTGGGACCGGCGTCTTGCTGGTTTGCACAGGCCTCCCCTCCCTGCTCTGCTTGCTCCATTTCCTGCTCCATCCCATCGGCGGCCAGTGGATCGGGGATGCTGGCGTGGATGCAAGGATCCATCCGCTCCAGCTGCTGCGACCAAGCGCCCCAGGCCGGGCAGCGTCAACAACAGAAATTAATTTTCCGGTGGTTCTGGGGCCCAGACACCCGAGGTCCAGGGGTGGGCGGGGCCGGCTTCTCCTGAGGCCTCTCTCCTTGGCTCGAGCCGGCTGCCTGCCTTCTCCCCGGGTCCTCACGGGGTTGTCCCTCTGTGTGTCTGTGTCCTTGTCTCCTCTTCTGATAAGGACACTAGTCATATTGGATTCAGGCCCATCCGGATGAACTCATTTACATAATCACCTCTTTAACGACCCTTCTCCAAACACAGTCACATTCTGAGTCCTGGGGGTCGGACTTCAAGCCGCCACCACCCCCCTTTCATTTACACAGACGAGGAGGACACAGAGGTGAGTCCTGGGTTCTCTCTCCTCGAGGGACTAGCCAGGGTCAGAGAAGGGAGCCAAGAGCAAGGTCAGGATACAAACTCAGGTCCCTCAGCCCTGACCCTGCACTGCCATTGCCCTTGGGAGACGTGCACTGTTGGGGAGACCAGGAGCAAAGTTCTTAAAAGGAAGTGGGGTGGGACTGGGGCCGGCGAGGGTCACTCCCCTCCTCTGGGAAGGTCCCCAGGAACTAATGGCTGGGCGAGGGCTCTCGGGGACCCAGCTACATCCAGGGTAACCATCATCACAACCAGAAGATGGGAGGCAAGTGGTCTGGGTTTACTGTGTGATCTTGGCCAGGGGACTTACCCAGGCTTAGTTTTCTCATCTGTAGAATGGGACAAGCACAGGGTCCGCCTCCCTGAAGGGAATGAATGGGTCAATAGATAGAAAACACTTCCGAAGGTGCCTGTCCCAAGCAGGAACAGCACGCGTGAGCGCTTCGCGCATGCAGTGGGGCGGGGGCTGTGCTACTCCCTCAGCAGCCAGGGTTCAATTCCTCTTAGAAAGAGACCTGCCTTGCTTTTGAAGATTCCTTGGTAAGGCCACTTGAGGTAGAGGCTAGAACCTGCGAACCCCGTGGGCAAAGAACCGCCCTGCAGAAGACAGGGAGACGTCGATCGATTGCATGGAAAGGGGAGAAAGGGCAGAGCCAGGACCAGGGCGTGGGGAGCACAGAGCCTGGAAGACCCCACCCCCACCCCCACATCCCTCAAGTCCTCGTAAACGCACAAATTTCTGGAAGCCAGTGAATTACGTTCTCGATCTGCGTCTGCTTGGATAGCGTTGCCTGGGGTGGCCGCAGGAAGGACACTGAGGGTTTGAGCCAAGTTTTCCTAAATTCTAGGGGCAGGGAGCTCTATATCCCTCACTGCGCGTCCACAAGAACCGGCGGATCAGCTAGAGGCCAACAAGCGAGCTGAGCGACCGAGCTGGCTTCCCACCAACACGTCCCCCCGGGCAAAACCTAACATCTCAATAAAACCAAATAGACTCCAGCACCGAGGTCCCGGCCTCTTGGGCGGCAGCACAGCCTGCGTAATTTCCTCCGAATCGCAAATGGAAAAGACAATTGGATGTCAGAGATGGTTTGCATCTCCGCTCAGGCCGGTGAGTTTTAGGGAAAGCCGGTGCCAGAGCCTCCGGGCTCGGGGGAAATTTCCCCAGGGGCAGTGCTCGGCTCTCCCCATGCCTCTCGCCCCCCCCAGCCTGCTGAGCTATTGAAGCCAGCGTGATTGTCTTCGGGGCCCATAATGGAATTTTATCAGGGATCCCTGTAACTGGAGAGCTTATTTGCAGCCTTCCGCCGGCGGCTCCAGATAGAGAATGCAGAGTACGTGCCGCGGTGTCAGAAACCGTGCCTGGTCGCCATCCATCATCCTGTCAAGGCATCACTCCCGACAGCCCAGCAGAATCAGGTTGGGGATTTTCCTCCCAAGCATAACAAACAGCAGCAAAGGCAGGTTAGGGAGCCTCTGCCCCCCCCCCAGCCCCGTTCCTTCATTACAGGTGAATAGGTTTGGGGTTTCTCCATGCTGTCCCCCCAGCCCCCTTCCATTTTCTTGAGCCTAAAGTGGCAAGAGTCACCAACCTTCATCTGGTTCTAGCAGCCTCTAAATATCACCCCGGGTTTATATCTTAGCCGGTAGGATATAAAGATCGAGATAATAGAAATTCTTTGCATGTAGAGAACGTTTATAAAATTCATCCATATACCTTATTCCATTGATCTTTATGGCCACCCTATTAGGGAGAGATTGTTAAATCGGGCTGACAGATGAGCCCAACGGGGCTCAGAGAAGTTTCAGGACTTCTCCAAGGTCACACGGGGAGTCAGAGAAGCTGGGGCTCGAAGTGCCTGGGACTTCACGTCACTGGGCGCACTTTCTACTCTGCTGCTTCTGCTGTCATCTGTCCTGCCGAACCTCATCCCCAGGCATGGAGTGGGGGCTTGGCCATCTCAGCATGGCCCTTGTGGTCTGCAGGAGGACAACGGTCTGCACCTGTCCGCCCTCACCTTCTCTACCGCCTACCCTTCTGGGGGAGAGGGCGGGAGCTGGGGGGCGTGGGTTCCAGTCACTCTCTTCCGTCTGATAGACCCAGCAGCCGGGGTGGTCTCGGTTCCCTCCTTCGCAAATGTGCAGGGAGACAGAGGGGCTGCGAGCTGGCCCCTTGCCCCCTCCCCAGCGTGGTGCAGCATCACCTCCAACCAAGAGACTCAACACCCGAGGGGACCGCGAGGGATCCATTTGAAAACCACGCCAGCTGCCCCAATGGGAGTCGATGGAGGGATGGGGTGCCCCGAGGGGTCACTCTCGCTCCCTCAGTACTCAGGACTCGGAGCCCTGTTTCCAAACCCAAGTAGCTCTACGGACCCCAGAAGGAGGGCGAAGAGGAGGGAAGGAAGAGCAGATCTGTGCACGTCATCGCTGAGCATAGCGGGGTGTAGGAGAGAGGCGGTACCAGACACACGCCTCCGTCCGGGGGCCTTTCATGGAGAAGCACGAGGCAGGGGGGATGTGGGCGGCGACAGCAGCTGGAGGAGGCAAGGAACAGGCTTCGGAGGGAGTAGGTCCCGTCCACACCTTGACGTTGGCTCATTGAAATTGATTTTGGACTTCTGGCCTCCTAAACTGTGAGAAAGTACATTTCTATTGTTGGAAGCCCATCAGTTTGCCACGATTTGTTACGGTGGCCACAGGAAACCAATAGCAGAGGCAGGAACAGAGCTGCTGGTAACCACTGGTGTGAGCAGATCCGTCCGCGGGGAGTAGACCCAGGTTTGCAGAAGCAAGAGTCCCTGAAGGGCAAAGGTCTGTACATCACGCTGAGCATGAGTCTCCCCACCTCTCCTACTTGCCCTCCTCCACCTCCCCCTGTTCCGCTGACATTCATGCGGGAGGCTCCCGACTTCCGCCCTCTCCCCAGTGGGTCAATATCATCTGTGTCTGTGTCTGTCAGAGTGGATCTCATCCTGAAATGGGGGCCCCAGCTGTGCATCTCCCAGGCTGACCTGGGTGACAGGTGTCCACCTCACAGCCATACCCATCCCCCCTTCTTGGGGAGGAGAACTTGACCCACACATCTTCTCTGTGCAGAAGACCCCACTTTGACTCAGGACCCACCCCGGGGTCTTGTGGATACTTCTCTGTCCCACCCTCCCACCCCCTCGACACTCAGAAGTTAAGAGGCACTTCTCCATGGCCTTGACCCCACCGCCGGGGTGGTGCCCAGAGCGGGGTGGACCAGGGAGGGGGAGGAGGCAGTGGCTAAACCGTACGGCTGAGCATGTGCGCAGGTGGGGTGGGGGGAGAGGGCAATAAGAAGGTGACGGCACGAGAGCATCATGGGGTGGTTTCCCGGGACTCAGCTGGAACGTGGAGGGTGAGGAGGATAAGGGGTGGGTGGGTGCCAGGGGCGCCCGGGGGAGAGCGAAAACAGAGGCCAACCAGCGGTGAGAATAGGGAGCCCGCACGGTCACACCCCCCGGAAGGAGACAGGGGGCTCGTGGAGAGGGGCAGGAGGGCAGGTACAGCTTCTGGAGGTGCCTGGCGTCAGGTGGCCATCCTGGAGTCCAAGCCCAATGAAAACGCGGCACAGAGAAGCCTTCATTCATCGCTCGTTCATTCAGCCACCCAGGGAAACACTCAGCGAGTTCCGACTCTGTGAGAGGCGTCATTCGGGCTGTGCTCTGAAGACAGAGACGGGGAAGAAATAGTCCTCGGCCAAGACCGAGAGCCTGGCAGCGGAGAACCCGGCAAACTAGTGAACATGTGACCCTAAGGTGTCATGCTGAGGAAATGACCGGCTCCAGCGGGTGTGAGGACGGCGTCCGGTCTCCTGGTGGGGGGGTGCGGGGAGAAGGGGGTCTCATCGTGGTGACCCCCAACCCGAGTCTCCAAATATAAGTAGACGTTACTACGTAAGCGAGGGGAGGGGGCGCTGCCTGAGCAGAGATTTGGGACACAGATTTGACATCACCCCAAAGAGGGCAAATTAGTTCTTGGGTGGGGGGGGCAAAAAACCCATGTTCTTCGGTCTAAAGGCACATAGATATACACAGTGCCTACATGGACGTGCAGGACACTGATGGTATGAGTATTTCATGGGGGGAGGGAGGTGAGGAGGAAGAGAAGATCAAGAAAGGCTGGCCCGCACCCTAAGAGTCTGGGTGAGGACAGCAAGTTAGCAGGTGGCCGTAGATGGCACTGAGTGGAGGCAGTGGGAGGTGGTCAGCGACTGGTATAGACGAGAAGGACCCAGGGGAATCTGCACAACCCCCGGGCTTCTTGTGTCTGGGTCCCTGGAAGGGTCGGGATGTCATTTACCAAAATGGACATTGCTGAGACGAGAGCTAACGGGTATACTAGGTTGGGTAGTGTCCCCCCAGATTCACGTCCACCAGGAACCTCAGCGTGTGGCTGTATTCGGAAATAAGATCTTCACAATGCCATTAGTGAGGAGGAGGTCACACCAGATCTGATGACTGGTGTCCCTCTAAGGAGAAGACTGGACACTCGGACCCAAGGAAGGGAGGAGGCCATTTGGAGATGGAGGCAGACCCTGGGGTTCAGAAAGCTATAAGCTTGGGAACAGGCAGGATTCCCGAAGCCACTGGGACTGAGAAGAAGCAAGGAAGGATTCTTCCCCAGAGCCTTCCGAGGGAGCGTGGCGCTATGATCTTGCTGTTGAACTTCTAGTCTCCGTAGCTGTACGAGAATAAGTCTCTGGTGTTTTTAGCTACTTGGGATGTGGTGTTTTGTGATGGCAGCCCGAGCAAATGAATACAGTGGGCTGGGTTTGGGCCACGTGAGGTGGGAGGTGCCTGTGGGACGGGCAACTTACAAGGTCCGATAGGGAGCTGGCTGGAGGGACCCGAAGTTTAGGGAAGCAATGAAGGACGAACATGCTGATCCCAGGAGCCACGGGGTGGGATTATTCAGGGTGAGAGAGGACCATGAGGAAAGCAGAGGGCTCAGGATAGAACTCCAAGGATTAATGCCATTTAGGGGCGAGCATAAAAAGATTCCTTCCCAAAGGAGATGTCAATGAATGAAGGAGTGGAGAAAAAAGAGCACTATCCCAGGACCTATGGAAGGGGAAACTGAAACCCAACAAAAGCACCCCGTTCCTCTAGAGTGACTGCGCTCAGCACCGGGCTCCGTGGGGAAGGCCAGCAGCATTGCTGGGGCACCTGCTCCAAGGAGATCGCAAGAGGACACAAAGCCAAGATAAAAGAAGCAAAATTTAAACAACCTCCAAAGAGTTAACTGTCAGTGCAAGGCTACCAAGGAGGAAGAAACGAAAAAAAACAATATCTCAAGGCAGCACAGTGCATGATTAATTAACAAATGAATTGCAGAGGCTAAAATTGTATAAAAGTTCAGAGGACAGGGAAAGTGCTTAGGGCTTCAATTGTCAGAGATGGATTTGCCGAGAGGTAAGATATGACCTGGGTTTTGAAGAAGGAGGGGTAGGATCTGCCCAGGAAAAGATGTAGGGAATGCTGGTCAGGACCTGCCGGGGGGGCAGAGGGATGGAAAAAGACTCTAGGCAAACTCAGAGATGCATGCGGGGCAGGCCGGCCAGAGCGGGTCCTCGGCGGCGACCCCTGGAAGCCACACACCTCTGACATGATGACGGGGCGGAGAGGTGCTGAGCAGTGTGTGAACGGCGTGCTGGCCGCACGAAAGCGAAAGAAGGGAGAGAAGTTTCCGGGGAAGAAAAGAAGGAGAGCGAGACCAGAGTGCAAGAACTGGGGGGAGGGAGTGCAGTGTCGGCTGGGCTTCTGCTCCCCTGGAACCGAGACCCAGGGCTGAGAGCCCCAGCCACCCGCACCCACCCACCCACCCAGGACTGCTTTCTTTGCTTTCCTTTTACTTTACTTTGTTTTCCCTTCTTCAACATTTCTGCCCCGGATGGGCAGTGGGGCTGCGATGCCAGGTCTCTGTTCAGCAGCAGACATCCAGGAGGACGGGGTGGACGGGGGCCCCCCCAGGGGAGGACACCGGGCCCCAGGACAGGGTGGCCCTGGTCTCCGCCCCCTCCAGGTGACACCCCCCCCAACCCCCCACCCCA
>LNAC01000098.1:3878670-3944538 GCA_002007465.1 Ailurus styani | reverse complement strand
CCCCGCACAGTCCGCAGGGCGCGGCTCCTTATCGCCCTTCAAGCCGACAGCACCTTCTGCCAGGAGTGTGCTGAAGCAGGAGCGGGAAGAAGAAATTCATTCCGGTTTCCTCTCCCCGGCTGCGAGCTCTATCTTGCCCACAGCCCAGTTTCTCAGGCTCTCCTCGGGCATGTTTTAATATTTCTGGCTGCGTGCACGGAATGTAGAGCGAGAGCGCTTGCTGGCCTCTGGAGCAGAGACAGGGTCATCGGCCATCGGAGGACCCATGTGGGTACAGGGCTGCTCCACCTGAGAGGCTCCCCAGGGCTCCCCTGGCGATCCCTAGTCTGCACCCCACGCCTCGCCTCTGCACTGTTGTGCTTGCTGGCTTTCCGCGTCTCCACCAACCCTGCCCCAATCACCCGACGGTTTGGCTGCAGACCCGTTTCTCCTGCTTTAACACCGTCTTTCTCACGGGCATGTTAGCTATCTCTTGCTGCATCTAAAAATACCCCAAACCTACTGGCTTTATTTCCCCAAACCCTAAGTTTCTCTGGGTCAGGAACCTGAGCGTGGCTTCACCAGACCCTGTGCCGCAGGGTCTCACCAGGGGGCCGTCAAGGTGCCAGCCAGCACTGGGTCCCATCTGGAGGCTCCCCTTCCCAGCTCACTCCGTGCTCGATGGCAGGAATCTAGTCCCAGTGGGTTGGTGGGCCAGGCGCTTTCTCCGCTGGCCTCTGGGGCGCAGAGGCCCTCCTGTGTCGTCTGCATATGCTTGGGCCACCGGGGAGGAGGGAGAGCCTGTTGGGGTCCAGGCCTGGAAGTGGGGGTCTCTCTCAGCCCGGATTTCGTAGACCAGAACCCAATCTCGTGGGCTCCCCTGTCTGGTTCTGGAGGACAGAAAACATTCATGCTCAATTCTCCAGTCTTTGGTCCAGGCAGGGGTCAGCAAACAGTGTGATGGTTAATCTTATGTGTCAGCTTGGCTGCGCCCAGGGACGCCCAGACCAGACAGCTGGCTAAACCTTATTTCTGGGTATAACTGCAAGGGTGTTTGGGGAGGAGAGTCAAGTTTGAATTGGTGGACCAAGTGAAGCAGATGGCCTTCCCCAGTGTGGTGGGCTTCCCCTAATCCGTTGAGGGCCCGATCCACCAGAAAGACAGAGGAGGGTTGAATTCATTCCTCTCTACCTGTCTGTGGAGCTGGGACATCAGTCTTCTCCCGCCATCAGTGTTCCTGGTCTGCTGGGCTTCCTCTGGGACTGGACTCTACACCATCCGCTCCCCAGCTCTCAGTCTTCCAACCACACCACCGGCCTTCCCGGACTCCAGCTTGTGGACGGCAGGTGACGGGGAGTCCCAGCATCAGCCTCCACAATCATGTGGGCCAATTCCTTATAATAAATCTCTCTATATATAATGAGATACATATCCTATAGAATATAGATTGTCTAGATCATGTAATATACATCATATGGTACGGATTATGTATATACATATGAAGTGGGATCCATGCCCCCCTCCACACTTCTGAGTCCCCACAGATCTGTCACCTGCACATTGGTCACAGACACCCACCCTCCCCTGCCACCCACGGAGAGATGCTGTCCTTCAGTGAGAGCAGGCTCTGTCTGTCACACACGTGGCTACACAATCAACCGCTAGACTCACACTGCCCCGTAGAACATTCTGTGGGGAGGGAATTGTTCTATAATCCACACTGCCCCATTCGGGAGCCACTGGCCACAGGGGAAATGTACCAGGTGTGACTGAGGGACACAAGGTTTCCCTTTCTTCCTCCCCATCGGTTCACATCTAACTCTAACGACCACCTTCGGCGGTGGCCACCGCTGGACCACACAGCGCAAGGAGATGGGGCTGAGCCTTCCCACCTGCATGTGAGGTTCTTCCTCTTAGTGTCTGGAACCTCGGCGGAGGCTCAGCATGGCTGGTGGGGGGCACCGAAGTCTCCCAGGCTGAAGATCAGGAAAGCATCCCTCCTCAAACATCAGCCAGGAGGCCCCACAGGGTCTCTGACTTGCCTGCACTCTGGGCTGCAGGAAGGCGTGCTCCCAGACGAGCTTCCGAGGGGCACCTGGGGGCTCAGTCAGTGAAGCGTCTGACTCATGATTTCAGCTCAGCTCATGGCCTCAGGCTCCACACTCGGCACAGTCTGCTCGAGATTCTCTCTCTCCCTCGCCCTCTGCCCCTCCCCCTGCCCATGCAGGCTCCCTCTCTAAAATACGTAAATAAATAAAATCTTTAAAAAAAAAAAAAAGGATGAGCTCCAGACACTTCCACAGAAAGGTTTATTCCAGAGACGTGCCCTGTATAGCCATGTACCAAGCAGCATCCCAGGCACTGTACACGCACCAGCTTCCATCAGCCTCACTACACCCCATGTAGTGGATACTGTTCTCAGCTCCTCTTGCCAGTGTGGAAGCCGAGGCACAGAGAAGTTGAGCGTCTGGTGTGAAATCACACAGCAGAGCCCAGATTCCAATCCGAGCAGGCTGGCCCTAGAGGATCGTTGGCCGTCTACTTACTACACACTGCCTCACCTGTTAAGTGAAGATCTCAAAAGTAACAGCCTAACCCCCCGCCCAGGACGATGGCGAAGATCCAAGGAGACATGGTATGGTGAACCTTGTGGTATCCAAACACTAGCGAAACCTCAGCTATTGCTGGTGGGGCTCGTTAGGTGGAAACATTCAGTGGACCCCCTGGCCCCGCACACACACTCATAAACTCCCACCTGGCCCCTCCGTAGGGCAGGGCCTGTGAGGCTTGTTTATGGTGACACCCCCCCCCGGTGTGCACCTCCCATACGCATGCTCCTCTCCACCCTCCACCCCTCCCCGGGCACCTGCTTTTCCCAGACGTGCCTCCAGCCAAGACCTGCCAGCTCTCTGACCCATCCAGGTTAACACAGGCCCCATCAGGGCTGTGATGTCTCCTCGGGCCACCCAGCATCCATTTGCACTCTTGGACCTTGGGCAACGTCACCCTTCTCCCATCCCGTTCAGTGTGGAGCTGGCAATCAGTGAGCACAGAACTGACTCAAGAATCACCACGGGATCCACATCAGGCCAGCGAGAGTCAGACCCAGAATCTGGCTTCTGTTGTTTAAGGGAAGAGAGCTCCCTCTCTTCCCCAAGGAGGGAGCTGTGGGCCGCCATCTTGCCTCCGTTGGCTGAGGGTGGCACCAACCCAAAAGGAAGCAGAGCTGAGAAATCAAGAGGTCAAGCCTTGACCATCTGGACTCCTGGAGGCGGCCAGACAAGGGTATTTCAGCAGAAGGAATCATCCTTTCCCTTTGGGCTTTTCTTAAGCCATTTTGAGGTGGGCTTCTGTCATGCCCTAGTCTTTTTCTCTCTCCCTGCTCTCCGCCCAGCTGCCCTCCCAACCGCAAGCAGGGTCCCCACCCCCCGTCTGCTGACTCGGGCTCTGTGGAGGGAGGCCAGGCCTGCTCTGCTCTGGCCCGAGCGCCCAGCTTAGCCCCAGTCCAGTGGGCACTGGAGAGGGCGGGGCCCGGGGAGCTACCTGCTGCCTCCCCCGTGCACTTGGCAGTGGCCAGGCTCGGCCACCCGCTGCCTAAGAGCGGATTTTGTTCTTCTCCACAGAGAGATAGCAAGGCCCGTGCCCCTCTGCATGGATGCATGCCACCCCCATGTCTAGCTCCCTCCACACTCAGTGCCCTGGCCCTGGGGGGCCCAGGAAGAGAGCAGGGACCCCAGGGGCCCGCAACACCCAGCAGGTCGGCTCGCGCCTCTGGCTGGGACCTTAATGAGGACGGAGCTGCCATATTGATCCAGCACTGGGACATCTACCAAAAACCTTTGGCCTGCAAGTCGGTAGCCTGCTGCTTCCTCCACCCGTGTTGTCACTAGCACAGATAAATGTGCAGAGCTGTCCCATGGCCCAAGCCCATCCTGTCCTCCAAAGGTGAGGAAAAGGAACACGGACCCTGGGGGGTGAAGGGCACGTGGGCCCCACACTCACAGCAGTTTTCTTTGGGTCTTCAGGGCTGAAGACCCATTTCTCTCGAAGCTTGTCCAGCTGAGCCTTACGTCGCCTCAATGTGGCAGATCTGGGGGCCCCCAAAGGCGGGCAACAGCCCTTCTGGTCCTTGCCCTTCCAGCTCTTGGACCTGATTAGTTAACCTCTCCAGTCCTCAGTGTTCTCATCTGTGGGATGGGGCCATAAGAGCACCTACCCATTAGGGTTGAGCACAAGACAGGCCAAGGTGACGGGCGAGAGGGTTGGACCACCGTAGCATGAAGATGAAGGTGTTATCTGTGCAATTGTTGGGAATCACTGTGCTCATCGTCTGTGGGCCGGGCCTGCACATGGTCGGCCCCCCAGCGTGACAGGCCTTTTGCCACACACGCGCACACGCGCACACATGCATGCACGCACACAGGCCAAGTTCATATTTTCACCCACTCCCAGTTCTCCCAAAGCAGAGTCACCTGAAACTTGGGACCCCTAACTGGGTTCCCCTTCCCGGCTGGCACGCAGGGCCTCTGTTACCAGCAGGCCGGCAGGCAGAGCGCGGAACCCACGTCTGTGAAGCCAAGCAGGTTTGGGAAGGGAATTCTTGTTGAAAATTGGAATCCCAGTGCATTTCAGATAAGAGTGAATTTTGCGTTGCTGGCTGTCGGGGCGGCACGGCGTGGTTGCCTCCTCCATGGCGCAGCTGAGTGTGAGCAGGGTGGCGGGCACGTAGCATTCGAGGTCAGGGGCTGTGTTTGAGTCTGTCACGCAGTGGGGTCCAGAATCTCAGGAGCAGCCGTCTACAGGTCACTGTGTTTCTGGCAGCTCCTGCAGGGACTGCCTGGGGATGGCCCCATTCTTCTAGCACACAAGCCTCCTGAAAGGCTTTCTGTGCAATTGGCTTCACATTGTTGTCTTCTACGTCCCAGGTTCGCTTGGTTCTGAGAGTCATCTGCACGGTTCTTCCAACAGGACTGCTCAGAACAGGGCTCCAAGGTCAGCCGGTCCTGGCTGCATCCAACCCCTCATCCCAGGCCCTGCGTGGCCAACAGTTGTGTCTGGGTCCCCTCCATCCATGACATCTGGCAGGACCACAGTTGGCACCGCCTGCCCCCTCGCAGAGGAGCCAAGCTCCCCAGAAGCCTGAAGCCCCAGGATGCCCCTTCCCCTCTGGGCACCTCAGCTGGGCTCGAAGATCTTAGAATCCCTCCCAGGGGCAACCGTTGGAGTTTGACCCTCAGCCCTGCAGCTGCACAAGACCCCAAGTGGGCGTGTCGGGGAGAAGCAGCTGGGGGTGAGCCTTCCCTGGGCCGGCCCAGCACCCGGGCTTCGTCTGCTGGACAGCTGGCTCCAACAGCTCTCCACATTCCCTCTCTTAGGACTTCCGAGCCGCATCCAGATTTGAGAGAAGGAAGGGAACGACTCATTCAAGTGGCAATTAAATGGCTCTTGCAGAGGCTCTGGGCTTGTGCTGAGAGCCAGGCAGAGGCTTAATGAATGACTCCAGCCCCTGGGAGCCATCGATCTGCGCTCTCACACCTGAAAGAGAAGTGGCAGGAGAAGCCAGAGGGACCCGGGGTCGTGTGAAGGACTGACCCCAAGCAGAAGGAGGACAAGCTCCCTTTTACTGTCTCATAGCACGCCTGCGCATCACACATGCACAGTCCTGCAACCACAAACACACATCCCCAGACAAAAAATATGGGGCCTGGGGGCACGGGAATCGCATCCCTGTTGGCCTGGGATGTGTTCCATTTATACCTGGTGTGCCAGTGTCGTTATGAATCGTGTGGTCCCGCCTAAATTATATGATGACTTACACGGTCACCTGCCTAAGGGAAACTTAGATGAGAGAGAGAGAGAGATTGAGAGAGAGAGAGGGGCGGGAGCAGATGGGGAGATGCCACAGAGGATAGAGACTTTGGTCCTACCTGCTTTGCTTTCCATCCAGAACGCATACCCTGGACAGCGATCCCTGGGGCTCTTAGGGAGACGCTAATGAAGATCGCCATATCCTCCAACTCAGACTAGGATGGCCCAGTGCAAGTCCAGGGACACCAATCAGGTAATACTCTGATTTAAAGCCTCTCAGTGTGGCAAAAGTCCTTCAGTTTTAAGCAAGGAGAATGATCATCTCTGCTGTAATAATCATTAAACATTTTTTATCAAAGCATCTGCATACTTGTTACAGGTTTATCTGTGTCCGCGAATCAGTTTTAAACTGTAAGTTCCCAGGACAAATGTGGAAAATAAGTTTCATCTTGAGTGTCAGGTCTGGATCTCGGTGGGAATCTCTCTCTGGGTGACAGTGTTAAGAAGGATTCTGAGGCTCTATCCCTGTTGAACATCAGAACACCTGCTCGGGGCACGGGAGATGGAGTGGGGGACAACCTGCCTGCCCTTTGCCACTTTTGACCCAGAGGATATCAGGAGTCTCAGGCTCTCTTTCTGCACAGATTCTTAGCCTGGTGCTCTGCTCCAGCGAACGCCCTTCAGTGATGCTAGGGATCCTCTGTAATGCCTACACAGCAGCATCCACCTTGCTCTCCTTCCCACTGCAGTAGAGTCGTACTGCAAAGAGGGCACAGGGTCGACTGCCTCTCCTTGGGAAGAAAACCGTTCAAGTCTGGGTCCCAGAGACGGCTTGGTTGGTCAAGATGCCTTCTCAGATCTGTATCAGCTCATGGAACAATGTTCTGCCCGAGCCCAGGGCCCGGCATGGCCGTGACACCCCCAGGGTTGATGTATTGACGTGGTGCCCATCCCGAGCCCATCTTCTGCCCCCAGACCTCGCCCCGTATCCTCTTGGGCAGAATAGCAGGGAAGCTGGCATGGGGCTCTCCCTCTTGCTCTCAGAACCTCACACCCAGCCTGCTTATTGAAAGAATTGCAAGGGCACCTGGGGGCTTAGTCATTGAGCATCCAACTCCCGATTTCAGCTCAGGTCCTGATCTCATGGGTCATGGGATGGAGCCCTGTGTAGGGCTCTGTGCTCAGCGGGGAGTCTGCTTGTCCCTCTCCCTCCCCTTCTGCCCCTCCCCCTGTGCCTGCTCTCTCTCTTCTTCAAATAAATAAATAAAATCTTTTAAAAAAAGAATTGCATGCTTCGACAAAGAGGCCGTGACAGAGACGGGGTCTTAGCTCTACACACCCAAGACAAAGGCCACTACTTCTGTGGCAGGTGTTCCTTTGAGGTCTGCTCAGTCTCTTGGGTCATAACCACCCACCCAGGACAGGATGTTGTGTGTTAGTGGGTATCTAAGGACGTATTTGCAAGCAGGCCCATCTGTTCAAATGAGAACCAGGCTCCCCTCCATGCCTGACGAGGTTGCAAAGCCAAAGTTATCAGGAGCTCGACCTGAATGGTTTATTATGTGTCCTTCCAACCCACAGCAAAGGAGAGCTTAGTGTGTTTGCTCTACTGTCCACCCTCTTTCGAATCATGCTGCCCTTTCAGAAGACGCCAAACCCAAGAGGCTCCTCCATGTTGGCCATTCCCAACGCACTCCGTAAAGGATGCGTGAAATGGGCTATCATGATGGAAAGAAATGAGGAAGTTTGTCTCTAAAGCTTGTTTGTAAAGGAGCATGAGAACAGAGTGGCTTTGGGGCTGTGGGTGAGGGGCAAGTGGCAGTGAAGTCCCCGGGGCTGGGATCCCCTCTTCGTAAAATGAGAAGGCTGACCTCCGTGGCTGGACCGTGGCCGATGCTGAGCTTCTCCGGAAATAATCACAATGGCTGAATTTTGAGGTGAGGAGCTCAGGACCCCAGCAGTTCCACTTCACCCACGTCGTGTATCTGGCTGGTGTTAAGCCTACACTACTTTCTCTCAATCCAGGGAAACCCAGTGCGTTACCCTGACCCAGCCCAAGTCTCTGACTCGGAGATTACACGGCCTCAAATTCCAACAGGGAAGCACGGTCTGCTTTTGGGAAGATGGGGAAGCCAAACAAGCTCTTGGCCTCTGAGGCTGTGTGGGGTTGCACCTTATAAACGGGCTGGTTTAGGAGCCTTTTCTGGATTTCGGTCACACCCTGAGCTGGTCCTCGAACAAGGGGATTCTGCCTTCAGTGGGTCATCTCCACCCCACGGTGTCTCTCCTCTGTTCTGAGGCCCCAGAACATCCACAGCTTCTTGGCTTCTCTTTGAACAGCTGTGAAAATGACCCACGGGCTCACAGCCCCTGACACCCGCCATCGCTGGGCTCCGTCTGGGTTCTTCCAAAAGCAGGTGCTGACGGCAGGTCGGGGGCACCTCAGGGGATGCCGGACTTGCAGCAGGCAAGGAGCAGGGGAGGCAGGGGAGGGAAAGCAAGAGGGGGAGCAGGTTCCTGAGCCAGCCCCCACCTGGGCAGCCGGAGCTGCGCCTTGTGGGCGTGTCCGGACCCGGGAGGTGGAGGAGCTGCATCACTGCCGAGGAACCAGTTCCCACCAGGCATTGACACACCCAGTCCCCTCCGTCCCTGCTGAGGGCTGATCCAGAAGAGCAGGCTAATTCCCCCTTTCATCAAAGCCAACGTTTAGGGCTTCAGGAAGAGCCCTCGGGCCAAGAGATGGAGCTGAGGACCAAGAGATGGAGCTGAGGGCAGGTGGAAAGTGACAGGAGACCCTCGTCTGCCGCCTCGCCTTGCCTTCCCTCCTTGGGTGCCTGTCCCACTCTGAGCATCACTGGGGACAGATCTGCATCAGCCTTCCCGCCTGCGGTCTCTGCACCCTGTGCTCTGGCCTTATTCCTGCTGCCTCCCGCACCGCAGAAGACAATAATACGCTTCTAGAAACATATTGGAAGTCCTCAAATCTATGACCCAAATGCAAGTGCCCCCAGGGCTGGAGACAATTAAGAACCGTTACAAAAGGACCGCTGTGTCCTTTCCTTTCTGGCGGCAGATGTTCCTGTCATGTGGTCTGAAGAAGTCCAGATGTGTTTGCGAAGGATGCAGAGCCAGGGCCTCCCAGGAACCAGGATGAAAGAGCAGAGACCCAGCAGCTGGTCTGCAAACGAGGCTGGTGCCAGCCGCGCCTGGGCCAGGGGCCTTACACACGCAGCGGGGGCCAGGCCGTTTCTATGGAGAAGGAGCCCGAACTGTGGAGCACGGCGTCTGGGCCCCGCGGTGGTGCTGGACCGCCTGGCGTCTGAGCCCAGGGCCAGGGAGGACGCCCTGGGCTCTGAGCCAAGGCACATTGCACTGGGGTTCTCACTGGGCATGGGGGCGGGCATTTTCTTGTTCAGGCTGCCTTTGCAACCCAGAGCACAGTGCAAATGTACATCAGAGAAGGCAGACAGGTGCAGGGCTTGACAAAACAGTGTGACGCATCCTAGCATGGGGTTAGGGACCGTGGTGTAGGGAGAGTATGTGGGCAGCCTGGGGACAGAGGTGCGGTTCAAAGTGATGTTTCCCTAAATGTTTGCCTCCCGCTGTCTCCACTCTGGAACTTGAGAGTCCCCGTCCATGCCTCCCTCCTTCACCCCCTTTTTGGGACTCTCCATTTGCACAATGCATCTAGAGTCCAGCCACTTCCTCTGTTGCCACCACGGTCCCAGCTGTCACCCCCTCTGCCTGTATGTAAAACACACAACCACGCCCCACCTCCGCTCACCCCCTTCTCAGCTTGAAGTTTTCCCTGGAACTTCTCTGCACAGGACACGTACACAGGCGTGCGTTTCTCTGGCTACAGTCTCTGTCTCTCTTGCCTGCAGACTGCGAGCCCCCTGGGTCCTCAGACTGGATCTCATTTGGCCTCGGAGCCTTCCCAGTGCCTTGAACAAGGCCCAGACCCATGGGCTGAACTAATCCCAGCTGAAGACTCAAGACCACATGGGTGTCACTGCTGGGGGGATCATGTCATCCCCTTGCTGGAGGGTCCCAAAGCAATTCCTAATCTTCTCCCCATCGCTGGAGGGAGAAGAAGCAATCACAGCTGATAAATCTAGAAGATGGTAGGAAACATGCGGGTCCAGATGCTGTCGTTCCACTTTTTTAATCTCCCCCCATGGGATCTAGGGTGGTAAAGGTGCTGGGGACCCAACTGTCCGACTGAGCAGCCAGCATCGCTCCCTCACAGCCCAGGCTGGTTTCTTCCTTCTCCGTGTTCGCTCAGCCCTGGAGCCTCTCTCTGCAAATGCCCGAGACGTGGTCTCGGAGTGGGGCTCCTAGGACACCTGTGGGACTTCAGCCCCGGTACCCCTACACCTGCCTGCCCTCTCTGGGTCCCTGTGTCCAGCACATGGACACTGCTCAGTATGGCCAGATGAAGGATGAATGAATGAATGAATGAACGCATGAGTGAAGGAGAGAAAAGGTAGGATGTAGACACCAGACCAAAGTTGGCCAAAGCCTCCTAGAACCATCTGGATCCACTTCACCACCCAAAGCCAGGAAGGACTAGATGCTCCGGGGGGCGGGGGCAGACGCATCCCTGCCCAGGTGACCGGAGAGACAGGAGCATCTGGGTTCTGGGAACAGCCATCAGAGCACAAATGTAACCGCATTGTGGTTGCCCATGCTCAGAGCCACGAGCAGCCTGGGGCTCCAGTGGGGGCAGGCACGCCGGAGCCCCATGAAGGCTTCCCGAGCCCTGGCAGGTCCGACACCGGCAGAGCCCTAACTCCACGCAATTGCAATCCGTGTTTATGGGCCCATAATCAAATGGAAACTGAAAGTTTCTCATGAGAATCATCTGTCAGAATTGTGTGGTGTCCGGGCCCGGGCTGGGAGACCAGGTTATAAATACCAAGCTCTGCTCCAGTTCTGCTCTCTCTCTGGGGACTCATGGGTCATTTTTCAACCCAGCACTAATCCGAGGAATGCGATCTTTCATCAAACACTGTGTCTAACAGGCTGGGTATTTGAGACCCTGATTGTCCCCAGTGGATCAAGGAGGCAAGAGTGATCACAGGAGATGAATCTGGGAGCCCGGTGCCCCTCTCCCGTGGCCCAGCAGCCCCTACCGCCACCTGAGCCCTGGGCCTGAGCCGGCAGGTGCCGTGTGCCTTTGCCCACTTCCCGGCGCCCACCAAAGGATGTGTCCGACAACCACCTCCTTTGAAAAATGGTTTTTCTTATTACAGAGGGTGCTCGATGAGGTAAATGTGGGGAACCAGAAAGCACAAGGGAAAGAAAACGCCCCCAAATCCATCACCTGGAGAAAAACTCATAATGTTTTGGGTACATAGATTTTCTAGGCTTTTCTCTCCCCACCTCATGTTTTTTCTTTATTAAAATATCTAATATTGTGCATAGTGTTTTCTAGCTTGCTTCCCTGCCAACCCACTAATGGTTATATTGTGACCGTTCGGCCCCATCACTGTCTTTTCTGCAGCGTGATTTTTAACAGCCACATTAATTTTCCTGGTCAGTTCCTTTTATTGGACACTGGTTTGCTTCCAGTTCTCCAGGAGTATAAAGATGCCGTGAAGAACATATTGTAAGTAGATCTTCGTGCAAATCGGATTATTTTCTTAAGATAAATGTGTAGGAGTGAAATTATGCTGGATTAAAGAATACGGACACTGTAGAAGTCTTCTGGCACTTTCTACACTAGCTCTCATGCTGTTCCATGCCTTCAGGAATAGCCAGATGTTTTTGGAATAACTTTAACCAATGATTGCTCTAGAGTAATAGCAGAGCAAGGATAGTGACTCACTGTCCATCCCAGGCAGGATGGAACGATGCATCTCTCTGCTTACACGGCCTGTTTCCAGATTCATGGTTTATCTCCTTTGGCTACGGCAGATCTGAAGATACAGTTCTGGTTGGGAGGAATGATTCCTCTTAGAAAATGACCTCTGAGCCTCCAAACTCCTTCTAACTTAGTTGGATCTTTAGAATTTAACATTTTAGGTAACAACATCAGACCTGCTCTTTGCTCTCTAAAATTAGGGCCACGCTTAATTGTGCAATCTGGGGAGGGGGCTGGTCTGATCGAGTGTGACAGGGAGAGGAATTGGCTTCACTGGGGAAGAGCCATAGAAGGGTTAAGAAGAGCAATTAGATGGGAAAGGGTCTGGAATTCTCTGGGATCAGAGGGAACACAGAAGCCTCTTTCCTGTTGCTAAGAAGTATGCAAGCTTGTGTGCACAGGCCTGTGACTGAAAGCTTTGGGTCTGCGTGGGTGGCCCATTTAAGTGCACCTACCAACACAGGGCTAGAGGGAAACAGCAACTTCCCCCTGCCCTTTGCAATTTACTATCCACCCATCTATCCATTCCTTGTTGAAAAAGTTTCCCTTGAGAGCTACATGTTAGGGCTCCCAGGGGCAGGAACAACCTTCTGGAAAATTGTAAATAGGGACAAAATGATCTTTGAGGTCCTCCAACCTTCCTGGCAGTGCCTTCCCCACCCCACCCCACCCCCCGTGACCTTCTAGCCTCCAGTTAAACCACTTGCCGCTACCCTTTACAGGCAAGAACATAGACTTTCAGGCCAGAGAGACCTGAACCCAGAACTCTAGCTCTTGCTTTACTATGCAACCTCAGAGAAGTTACTAAACCCCTCTGATCTCTAGTTTTCTCATCTGTACAACAGCAAAACAATCCTTGCCTGCTTTCTGTTGCTGTCGTGGGGTTAAATAAGATGCCTGACCAGTGAGGAAGGGTCTAGCACACTGCTTGGCATGGAATAGATGCTCAGTGAATATTACATACCATTTTTTTTTTCCAATCGCCTAATCCAGAACTGCCATTCCCAGGAGAGCTCTGGGTCCTGCATAGTGTGGCCTTAGTTCCAGCTTGCCTGCTTGAATCGCTTTGGAAAGTGACTAGATCAGCTACATGATGCTAAATGTTGATGATCCTTCCAGGAATTCATCTTAAGTAAATAATCATGGATTTGCTACAAGATTGTTCTTGACAACATTATTTATAATACCTGAGAACCAGATGTGATCTAAATATCAAGATACGGAGGACTAAATAAAATATAAAACATCCACAAAATAAACACCGTGCAGTATAAATCTCAGTCTTCAAAGCAAAAAGATGGTAACCCCATTTTCGATATCTGTGTGCATTTCCTTAATTATTTAGTGGATGGCTGACCATCTTTTTGTTCAGTGGTTTATTGTGTTTCTTTTCGTGTACACTGCTTACCCATGTCCTATTACTTCTTTAGCTTTGGTTTTCTTTTTCTTTCTTTTTTTTTTTTTCCTTTATGGCTGTCTGAGCTCCGTGTACATGAACAAATGGGCTTCTTGTCTTTGGATTTAGGTTCTAATTATTTTTCCCAGTTTGCCCTTTGTGTTTTGACCTCAGTTTGCCCCTTCTTTTTATTTTCCCCACGTTAAAGTTTTAGTTTTTCTGAACTAGCTCAATCAATCTTTTCCTAGATGGCTCTTGGATGTGTGCTCCACTTTGAAAACTGGTTTCCACCACCAAGGTTATAAATATATTTACTCAAATTTTATCCATTAATTTATTACTTCATTTTTTTCTCTTTAACACTGAAATCCTTGATCCAGCTGGGATGTATTTTGGTGGAAGCAGTTAGGTGGGGATCCAGCTTTATTTTCTTTTTCCCTCAAAAGCTAGCCAATTATCCCCATAGCATTTATTGGATAATCCCCCTTTCGGATAAATTCTTTAAATAAATCCTTTTCCAAGGCTCCATGGTGGGATTCCAGGCCCCAACGCAGGTCAGTGAGAGAGCAGTCTGTGGTGGAGAATGTCTGGAAGAAGAGCCTCAGGACCTCCTCTGGGCAGAAATCTTCTTGGCCTCTCCACAGAGCTGTGGGTCAACGCCAGGAAGCCACCATCCCTTGTCCTTGGAGCTCAAACATTCCACTGTCTAGTCTTCTGGCTCAGAGCATCCAACAGAACCCATCAACTTTGACAGCTGGGAAGCCTTCTTTTCCTGGAGGACAAGGGGCTCTGGTCAAGCAACTTTCTCCTGGCTCCACGGGCAGGAACAGGTGTGTTTCATCCCATGACTCAGTTTCCTGCTTAAAACTCAGCCTATTTGAGACTCCTTTCTACCCCAATGTGCCTGCTCATCCCAAAGCCTACTCTTCATGGTCACCTACACTGTTCTTCACGTGCTCACCCTCAATTCTTCCTTCTGCTGAAGGCCAGCACTTGTCCTCGGCTAACTGGTCTCCTGAGGAAGCAAGGTTGGGGCTGAACTGCCCTGGTGCACCCCCTCAAGCTCTGACTCCTTGGCACCTCTGACCAGGCCATGGAGCTTGTCTGAATGGCCTTTCCCCTCTGTGATCCCATGCTGCTGCTCCAAGCCCAGCTCAGAGAGGTCTCAAAATTCGCCCCTGGGGGCTTGTCAGGAATGCAGATTCTCTGGCCCCACCCAGAGCCTCTGAGGCAGAAATTCTGGGTCAGGTGCTCAGCAATGTGCATTTTGGCAAGTCCCTCAGGGAGGACCAGCCCCATCACTTGCAGGGCCCGGCACAGAATGAGAACACAGGGGTCCCATGTTCAAAAATTATGGAGAATCTGATGGTACCAGTAGGCATGAACCCCTTCTGAGAGTGGGGTCTTTCTGGGCTCCCCCATTTGACTGCTCCAATCATAGGCCCACGAAGCCAGCTCTGGCCCCATGTGATTCTAACGCACATGCCAGATTGGGGACCACAGTCCCAGCCAGCACTGAGGCTCACTGCTCCGTGCATTTCTCATCTGGCTCCAGGGACAGTGCCAGCTCTGGACGGGTCTGTCCTCTCATCGGGACCCCATCGTGGGGACGCTAGCCCACGATGGAAGCCTATCTCCAGCCCTCCCTCCTGTGGCTGGCCCGTCTCACATATGTCGACATGCTAATTAGCATCACTATTGCCAATTATGAGGTTCTCGTTCCCACCTCTGCTGGATTAAAGAAAATCTCAGGTCCAACTTACCTACTGGGAGAAAGCACGTATACACACAAGTTCAAGTGGATCCAGCCTGATCAGCATGACAGCCAAGTTGTCAGCTATCTGGCATGTCAGCCCCTCAGCTTGTCCTGAGAGCGTCTGGCAGGCCGATGGGCCCAGGCACCTGACACTGTGGTCTGAAATTGTCCTGGCCGCCCGCTCTCTGGAAGCGTCCTCCTGCCAGTGCCCAGACATGCCCCCTGTTCCCAGCCCAGACGCCTCTGCTGCCCCTGACAGCACACGTCCAGGCCTGAGCCCAGGCCCCTGCCTGTCCCTGCTTCTGTCCCCTCCTTCTCTTCCTGTTTGGTGAACCTCAGGACAGGGACTCGGGCCTCTGGGATAGCATCTGATGGAGGGGAGAAGAAGAGAGGCAGTCTCCTGGGGAGGGAACTCTGACCAGGCGACCTTCCAGCTCAGACACCCATCTTGTTTCAACAAACCTTAATTTAGCATCTACTTAGCTCCAGTGTGGGACCCTTAGTCTCGGCGCAGGGTGCTGGAAGATAGCATTAGTGAAAGCCGGCCCTGACTCTCCAGCAGCCCTCAACCTGGTTCCTGCGGGTGGAAACTGAGGTCCCAGTCGCACCACCAGAACTGGCTCCTACCGACACGTACCGGCTCCTACCGGCTCACACTGCCCCAAACCAGCTTGCCGGAACCAATCACCAAATTGCCAGGAATAATGTGAGACCACTGTTAAAGTGTTGATAGTGTGAAATTGCCATTACTGGAATATTTATTACTAGAATGTTCACACTGCGGAAATTGGTAAATGCCACTAATCAGCCTTTCTTTTTTCTTTTCTTTTCTTTCTTTCTTATTCTCCTTCTCCTTCTCCTTCGGCCAGTGTGGCTGTAGGATGGTGGGCAGTTCACCCATCCTTTCTGAGCCCCCATCGTCACCAGGCTGTTGTGAGGATACCGTGAGATCAACCACGGACGTGCCGACAATTTACAGCCGACACCAACGCCGTGCGCTCAGCCACATAACACGGTGTTGTGGGCGCATAGACGAGGAACGGGTACCACGGCTTGGGGAAGCCCTGCAGGACAACGGGGCCAGGAAGTGCAGGTAGCCCAGGAAAGGAGAGGCCTCCCTCGGAGGGGTAGCGTGCACAGAAGCAAGGAGGTGTGGAAGGGCTTGCAGACCGATGGGAAGCAGCCAGCTTCCAGGGACCGCGGGACGGGCAGGGCAGGGGAGTGGCTGGAGACAGGATGCCTCAGGCCCCATCCTGTCAGCCTCCAGGATGACTCACTCCCTCCAGAGACCGCAGGGAGGGTCCCCAGGACATCACTGGCAGATGGAACATCAGGAAACGTCCCCACTGAGCTGCTGCACCAAGTCTTAAAAGTAGAAGGAGCCTCAGCCCCTCTCCAAGATTCCTGAAGGCATCTCCTATTATCCTGAGGCTTCCGAGGCTGCAGGAAGCCCCCACCCCTCCTCCCTGCAGGCCCTTCTGAGATGGCCCCTGTCTCGCTCTCACCCTCCCGACACCCTACATACATCGAGTTTACACACTTCCCTCTAAGAGCTGGGACATGTTGATACCGCTACAGGCGGAATGACTCAGGAGACGAGTCATGATAGACATTCTCTCATCTGTCCACCCTCCCCCACCATGACCCTCTGCCTCTGGCGGGACGTCCCCCAAGAGCAAGTCCATGCCATTCCAATGGGCCGAAAGGGGCTCCTGCTACCACTGCCTGGGTAACGGGGCTTCTCTCCAGCCCACATCCTTCCTTCATCTCCCAGCAGAAGCAGAATGCCCACCCCTCCGCGCCCCGCCAACTGTGGAGTCACCTTCAGAGAGACTTCTCCTCTGAATTTCAGCAAGCAAGGATGGCCGAGGGGGGCTCCGTGCCAACTATGTTCTCATCGTATAAGCCAAATAGTTGCCCTTTGCTAGGTAGTGGTCAAGGTCTGCAGATGGAGCTCGGCCATTGTCATGGCTATTAAAAAACACATTTAAATAATATTATGTGATCATCTTTAATGCCATCACGATTACCACTTAACACAGGAAGGGGACATGGGGCCAACTCGGTCTGTCTCCTATACCTTCAATATTCTAAGGAGTGCCCAAACCAAGGTGGGTTGAAACCGGCTTCTGTTCTTCTGCCAGCAGGAAAGATCTGGGTGAGGATGTGTAAATATGTATAAATAAATGCCAAACACGTCTATAATCCCCATGCCTGTGCCCATGGCAGGCATAACTAATGGATCCCTGATACCGTTCCCCGAGTCCAGAGGTAGTCTCACATCCATTTCAACACAGTAGCTCTTTGAGCCACAACTGGCTTCTTCATGCCAGAATTTGAAATGAGTCCACTATCCTAGGTCAAGGTTAACCTTTTGGACTCTGAATACAATTGTGGAAAAATAATTTTCAAACCACTATCCACTATCCATTTGCTTAACATCTCCATCCTTGCAAATCCTCTTCTTCTCCTTCCTTTATTCCTTTAGTTCCCTCCTCCAACTTCCAAGGGCAGCAGAATCTCAGGCAGCATCAGATCAGCGTATCTGGGCCAAAGGTACCTAGGAAAGTGGTGGAACTCCTGGTCTCTGGGCCTCTGTCAGCCAGGGCTGGCAGGAGACAGACGCATGCTCAGAGAGGGCTCTTGGAAAGGGTTTGAGAAAGGGCACACCTAGGGCAGACCCAAAGGGATGGTGTGGTACCCCAGCATGCCATGTCTGATCAACAACGGGAAGAAGCAGGTACCGGCATCTCGGTGGGAGTAGCTGTGGCAAAGGGAAGCTCAGGAGGAGCTGGGACCTTCTAAGAGGGACATGGACGACCCCAGCAGCTGCATGGAGGAGCTGGGGAAACAAACACGCCGCTTGCTCCTCCACTCACCTCTGATGTTCCGTGTGCCTCCCACCGGCCAGTCCCACCTGGAGACTGAAAGCAAAGTTGCGCCTTGACGTTCTCTGGGACAGCCAGCCCCTGGAGCACAGAGCAAGGTGGAGACGGTGTGCAGAGATGTAGAACAGTGGGCAGAGAATATCCAGTACAGCTGGGAACTGGGGAAATGCCAAAGCAGAGCAAGCAGACCTGGGGGCTTTCTCCTGGAAAACAGAAAGAGAAACCTGTTTCAGGGGAGCAAAGGGAGCCTGGGAACCACCATTCACACTGCATGAGGCTCACATTCCAGCTTCCCTTACCTCTAGCTTGAGCACATACACGACCTGTGGCCAGTGGGACCTGAGGGGAAAGCTTTTGGGGCTTCTGGAAAAGGTTTCACCCCTCAACACAATGAGATGTGGGAGTACAAACTAACTCTGTGTGAGGTCGAGATGTTCGGAGCTATGGCAGCCTTTTTGCAACCATGAGGGGCCGAGTGTCACACTGAGAGGGTGGAGCATGAATATGGAAAGAACCTGGGTCTGTGCTAACATCGCTGAATCTTTGTACAACTCCAGAGCCACTTTGCCTCTAGGCTTTCAGGTGAAAAAAATACCCCTGGCTTTTAGACCACTGGCAGCGGGGTCTTCTGAGATGCAGTGGCAAGTACCCGAGCTGATACGTTAAAGACGTGGGGCTCTCTTGGGCAAATGCACCGTGCTTGTTTGCGGTTGTTCACCACTGTGTCCCCAGGACCCAGCAGAATGCCTGACACATAGCAGGTGTTGGTTGAATGTTTGTTGATGAATCGGCAATGATTGGATGGACCCCTGATATGCGAGTGTCGCCAGGGGTCACCTCCCCCCTTTTCTCTCTGCCTCTCCCAACAGCTCAGACAAACTGCCGCTCCCCGTGGGAGGAGAAGTTCAGGGACCGCGGAGCATCTTCGGGGCCGGGCGCAGGAAGGCCATGCTGCTACACACATACAGAGGACTCATAAAGACGTATTTTTACCCCCTTCAAATGGTGATGTTCCTGTAATAAAGAATTTAATAACCCGCTGTGCCTGTGCGCAGAGAAAACTCATTTGTTTAATAGGCAGCAGTTTGGCTTTGTCATGTTCATTTAGTTTTTAATGACACACAGTTGTGCCAATATTGATTTTAGCTTATAGGGACTCCAAAAATTTACTGTCTAGATGGATCCAAGACGCAACCATTTCATCTTGCCTTCTCTGAAGACACATCGCCCCCCCCCCGCCAGCCCTGGCCTGGGAGGGGCCGCGTGGACGCGGCGAAGGTAGAGCGGTTTGAGGATTGATCACTTCTTCATTGGCAACGCCCTCCCTCTCTGCTCTCTGCCGGCCTCACCTCTTGCCCTCATCAGACGGGAGGGAGGCTGCGGCCGTGGGAGGCGATGTGTTTTTCATCTTGGAAAGCAGAGCAGGACTGTGTCAAGGAAACGGGAGTTAATTTTCCAGGCACACGCTCTGCGGCGAGTTATTGGTGCGCGTGCAGGCGCGTGTGCGGGCGCGCGTGCACCTACGCCAGCGTAAGCCCGAAGTGCACCTCCCAAATAGGGACAGAGCCCTGCTGGTTATTCAGACTGCAAATGTCGTGGGGACCCACCGGGCCTGGTCACCAATCCCGAACATTACTTACAACGTTGTTTTTGTTTTTATTTTTAACTGGGGAGGGTATAAAAATAGCAAAAGGGATTACGGTGAGAGCTGAACCTACTTTGTGTTTTCTGAACAGTCAATTTAAGCATAAATACATACAGTAGACCCTTGGTATTTGTGGGTTTGACATTTGTGATCTCGGCCGCGGTAGGCTCAGCTGTGCAAGGGCAGCACGGGAGAACGGGGTGGACTAAACACACGCAGCCCCTCCCGCAAGCCAGGCACATGGCATATTGCAATTTACAGGAATTATCTCATTTAATCTCTACGTCACTCTTCTACAGCAAGTGGGTAGGTAGGGTTTTTTTTTTTTTTTTCTTACTCTATTTTAGAGGAAATTTTTGCCTGCAGAGGTAAGGCGACGGGGTCAAAGTCACAGAGAATAAAGGATGCAAAATCTGGGTGCTCTGCTATTCCATGCACATTTTTAAAAAGATTTATGTATTTATGTATTTATTTTAGAGAGGTAGGGGGAAAGGGTAGAGGGAAAGGAGAGAGAGAATCTCAAGCAGACCCCACTGAGCAGATGCCTGATACAGGGCTCGATCCCACAACCCTGAGATCATGACCCAAGTAGAAATCAAGCATCGGACGCTTAACCGACTGAGCCACCCAGGCACCCCCTTGCACTTTCAACGGTACCGAGTTCCAAGTCTTCACCGAGTGCTGTAAACTGATGTCCAGAGTGTGTCCCTTGCCCGGCGAGTGAACCTAGCTGACCAGGCAGTGTCTGCACCTGGGGACAAGAGAGTGGGCGGGCCGGGCCACGGCACCACATCCAGGCCCTGGACACACACGTAACATTTGTTTTTCTGCCACAGTTTGAAATGGCCAGACTTTCCCCAGGGAGCCCTGGGATATTTGCTCAGTGGCTGCCTTTCCCAACTCGTGTTGCCATAAAAGTGAGGCAGGCATTAGGGAGAAAAGAGATAGCTCTGTATATAGCACATTATGATAATGAATCATATTAAATATAATTTCATGTCATTGGCCTATTTAATCTATTTATGTAAGTTTTAGCAAGTGCTTTATTCATGATGGGAGAGTCGTTGAGAATGGATTCCTAGATTCAGGGCATTTGAAAAGACCTATAAATCATCCATACAAGTCCTGTCCCCAGAGAGGTAAAGTGACCTCCCCAAGGTCATGCAATTAAATTTGAAGTTGTGGACTTTCCTGGGAAAGGTGGGCAGCAGATCCCCTCACCAGGAACACGACCCCACAAGAACCTCGGTCCTATCCGGTAATTAGGTTTTGCGTGCGTCATTTCAACTTAGAGCACCATTTCTGGGAGAGTGCTCACCACGCTCATCAACCACCCACCCGCCTCCCACAGCTGCTGCTTCCGTGCCCTGCCACGGCTGGCTTCCATCACTCTCCTGAATGTCTAGATCCTTAGCACCGCATGCAAGGTGGCTTTGGAGGGTCCGGGCCCTATGTTCCTCTCTGGCCTCACCTTGCTCCCCACCCTGCAGTTTCCCTGGCCTTCCTCTAGTGTCTTCTTCCTTCCACAGGACCTTTGCTCACGCCAGAACACTTCTCCTCTCACTCCCTGTGAAATTCCTCACTGCCTACAGATCTCAGTCAATCACCCCTCCTCAGGGCAGCTTCCCTGACCCCTCTGGGCCAATGCACTCGCGTAGTTTTTCAATGTAGCCCTGACCTCAAGCATCATTTTACGTTAATTTGGAAGAGACTTTAATATCCACCTCTCCTACCAGATATTTTATAAATTCCATGAAACATGTTCTAGTCACCTATTGCAATATAACAAATCACCCTCAAATTGACTGGTTTAAAACCACCATTGCATTTTGCTCATGCTTCTGTGGATGAGGAATTTGGAGAAGGTTCGGCTAGGCAGCCCTCACTTGGATCCCAGATGTCAGCAGGGCCTGCGGCCCTCTGAAGGCTCACCTGGGCTGGACACCTGAGCTGGGACACTCACACGCCCTGCAGGTGATCGCTGCCATCTGGAAGTTCAGCCCAGCTGTCAGCTGCAGCCTCCACATCCCAGCATGGTAATCCTGGGGCGTGTGAACTCCCACAGCCTCCAACATGGGCTATGTGGCTTTTCCTGATCCAGCCTAGAAGTCACTCATGCGGCTTGTCCTCAGCTCCATGCTACTACTTACAAGCGAGTCACCAAAGCCACTCAGATGCAAACAGAGGGCTGTGGACCCCACCTTCCTGTGGGGGAGAGGCAAGACCCCACAGCAGGAGAGCACACGGGACAGGACGGCTTCTTGCCATCATCCTTGATAAAGGCAACGTGCCACCAAGCACAATGCCATTTTCCTTCCTGTCTTTGAATCCCTAGCGCCCAGCACAAATCTTCAAAAATTCTTTAATAAATAAGTGGATGGATTATCCACTTGGATAATGGATGAACTCATACATATACATAGTACCACGGTCTGAATGTCTGCGTCTCTCCAAAATTCACGTATCGAAACCTAATGTACGAGGTGATGGTGTGGGGGAGGGGCTTTGGGAGGCGATCAGGCCACGAGGACGGAACCCTCATGAAGGGGATCAGCACCCTCAACCATGGGGCTTCGGGAGCTCCTTCACCTCCTGCACGGTGTGTAATGAGAAGTCTGCAACCCGAGCGAGGGCCCTGGGCTGACGGTGCCAGCCCCTGACCGTGAACTTCCAGCCTCCAGAACGGTGAGAAGTTTGAGCTCCTGTTGTCTGTAAGCCCTCCGGTCTGCGCGACTTTGTCCTAGCAACCTGGACAGACTAATGCAGCAGAAGAAACGGCGGGCAGGCGGGCAGGCTCAGGAAGCGTAGTTGGGGAAGGAGGTGTAACTTGAGTGTGAGGCCCGCAGAAGCGCCCGTGGCCTGCGGGAAGACTCGGCTTCTTTAGCAAGGGACGTCCCGTGTTCCTGCTCAGGACGTCACTCTCCACCAGCCCCCACCCGACACGCTCAGGGACGATGGCTTCTCAGTGGGTGGGTATGAACTCAGGAAGGTAAACTCATTTCAATATCATGCAGAGAAAGCTAAAATCTGCTGTAAAAAACACATACAACAACGAGAAACCAAAGAGCCTCCTGGCACATTTTGAGGCCCAGCAGAAATATAATTTAATTATCTAAGCATCCTAATTTGGCACCTGTCACAGCTGAGGGGTGACCGTGACTGCCGCCGCGTCACACAGCCAGGGGCACTTGGAGCAGAGACAACGTATATATTCCTAAGGCAGAGGGTTCAACAGTGGGGACTTCTTAGATGTACTCCCCGTGGTGGGTGCATGTTCATAAAACCTCAGGCAACTCGGTAAACGGCCCGTGCCGGGGCTCACGGTAGAGCGGAGTTCAAGTAGAAATCCCAGACTGCAGTGTGTGCCAGCTCAGCCTCTCCTGGGCAGAGACGGAGCGTCTCCTGGGGCCTGGTCGCCGTCCCCAGGGTCCCCACAGGCTCCCGGGTGCTGGTGGTTGTGTGGGAAGGTGGGGACAGGCTCTGCAGCCTGCTCAACCCTCTCCCGTGAGCAGGGCCCCATCACTTGCCCCAGGCTGGTCCCCCACACACAGCGCACACCGCTGCGGTCAGCAGACCCCGCAGCCCCTGGTCAATGATCCCACCCCTGGTACAAAGTAACAATTGACAGAAAATTATATTGACAGACCCTTATTGAATATAATTACCGACCAGGAGCCGTCCTGAACCCATCAGCCCGAGTGGAGCTCGACACAGAGTCGGCGGGACTCAGGAACGTGCCGGGTCACTAACCTTTAGTATTGCTTGCAAAGGCGCCCAGCCTGGAAAACCTAAAGAGCATGGTCTCCTGGCTGGTGTGTGTCTTACCTACTTTAATAAATAGTCATCAACAAATAGCTCTTCTCTGCTTATGATTATTAGGTCCTTAAACTTGGATTTCATCCTCACAAGGTGCCTGGTACCACCTTTTGCTTCCTGACGAAGTCAGGTTCAGAGATGCAAGGCGGTGGCCCCGCTGGTGAGTGTGGGGAAGGTGACCACCCCGGGGGCTGGGATTTGGTAGCTGGATCTCCTCCCTGTTTGCAAGGCCGCTTCCTGCTGAGGGAGGGCTCACCCTCCTCCTGGGGACCACGTGGCTGTCCTGCATCCCGCAGGGCAGAGGCTCAGGAAGCACTTCCCTGGTGTGAATGGACCCAGTCCACCATCCGTTGGGGCTGGGGGTCTCCCAGTCCTTTTCTGTCTTTCAGAACTGGTCCTTGACCTTCACAGAGGCTCACCCTGGGATGGGAAGGGCCTCCGGCCTGAGCGTTCAGAGCCTGCTGGTATCAGCTAACGTGGGGGGACGGGGGCTGCCTGGTGCAGGGACAGTCATCCCAGGCGCTTTCTGAGTGTCCCTGCCCTACATCCTAGTAACCACCCTGAGAGGCAGGTGCTGTCAGTGTTGCATTTTACAGATGAGCAAACTGAGGCACAAGGAAGGCAGGGAAGTTGCCCAGGGCCATGTGGTATTCAGAGGTGGCGACACTTAACTGGTCCCCTCCTCCATCCCCCACAGCCACCCCGCCGTCTCAGCAGGGGCCCGGCAAACAGAAGTCTCACCTGGTGTCTGCTTGGCCTGTGGCGACAGAGTATTGCAGGCTGGCCCGCTTAGACAACAAGAATTTATTTTCTCAAACGTCTGGAGGCTAGAAGTCCACAACCAAGGTGTCCGCTAGGTTGGTTTTTGCTGAGGCTCAGTCCCTGGCTTGCAGGTGCCACCCTGGGGTCTCCGTGTACCCAAATGTTCTCTTCTTAGAAAGACACCGGTCAGGTCGGATGAGGGCAACCCTAACGGCCTCGTTTTAGCTCTGTTACCTCTGGAAAGCCTCTGTCTCCAAATACATCGCACTCTGAGGTCCTGGGCCTTAGGGCCACAACATACAAATTTTGAGGGCACACAAATCAGCCAACGGCACCCAGGAACCAGGGAGTAGCTAGGACTGGGGACAGAAACAAGAGATGAAAACATTGAAAATGCATGGGATTGTTTTCCATCTTTCCAGAAGCTGGACTAGGTTGTTTTTTTTTTAAAAAAAAAAAAAAAAAAAGGACAGGGGGAAAAATAGGCCTCAAGGGTGGTCCCTGTGCCCTTAGGCAGACAGCGATCTCAGGAGGAGGGCACAGGCCCGGGAAGGGAGACGGACAGAGGGCGGCAGGCGGACCAAGACAGCGCAGGCTTGCGCCTCCGCCCGACCCAGCTGGGGGCTCTAGAATGTGATAGCATCCCCGATGTCTTCTCCCCCTCGGCACGAGGGGCTGGGGACATTGCACCCGACATCAGTGGATCACTCGCTGTGGGCCACCCCGCAGGGCATCTCGGAGAGAAGAGTCCTCCGCAGAAGGTCACGGGCGAGTCTCCCTATCACGCCTGAGCGCCTGGGTGCTCGGCCTGACTCAGGAGACCAGGTCGGGCCTCAGCAGCATGTCCTGCAGGTGGGCAATGTGCTGTGTCCTCGGGCTGCAGCCCCTGGTTGGTCCCTTGGGCAGTGAGAGAGAAAGTGTCACATTCCCCCTCTCCCCCCGCCTTGCCCCCAGGGAACCTGCGAGGTCAGCAAGGAAGAAGCTGGAGAAAGGCCCTGGGGGGGTATGTGTCCTCTGGGGACCCACCTCCAGGAGCAACCAGCCCCCTCCTTCTACCAGGGCTCTCCCCGCTGAGCCCAGACTCGCTTTGGGGGCCACGCATAATCACAGAGTCAGACCCAGACTTCACCCTCGCTCTGCACAGACGGCCCTTCCCTGGGGCCGTGACGACACTGGCTGGCAGGCCTCAGGGAAGATGAGAAGCCAGCAGGAGAGGGAGAAGTGACTTAGCAGTGCTTCTTGTCACACAGGGACAGGGCAGCCGCAGTGGGGGGCAGGAGGCTGCATGTCTGCCAGCCTCTCGGACCCTGAGGGCCCTTCCAGCTGGGCACCGGGGGCCAGGCCTAAGCAGGTGCCGTGAGAGCATGGCCCCAGTGTCAGGTGCTGGGGGAGCAGTGCCCTGCTGCGTCTCCACCTCCAGAAACAGAGCAGAGGAACCCCCTGGGCCGGCTGTCCTCACCTGCCGGCAGCCCCGACTGTCTCAGCCCGGCCGCTCCAAGGATGAGCACTATTTCTGCTGTGACGTGTTCCAGGCCCACAGCGAGGCTCGCGCCCCATGAGACATGGCGAAGACAAAGTCCCACCTCTCAAGGCTGACGGTCCAGCCTGACAAGCATCTGAGACACAGGTGGATTCTCCTCCGGGTGGAGACCGACTCCATGTGGGAAGAGAGGGGAATCCGGCCTGCTCCTCTGGCTTGGGCTCCGAAACGCCACCCCTCACTTGGTCCTCCGCCTTGCTTTCCGGATTCCCCAGACCTCTCTCCTTAGCATCTCAGGGGGCTTCCTCACCGTGAGGACAGGGCTGAACACGAGGCTTCTCCATCAAAGACAGAACAAGAGAACTCAGCTACCGGCGAGGGGAGTCAGGCCGGGCCAAAGGGGGACTTCCAATGGGCTTGGAACCCACACAGAACAGTCAGCAAATCCTACCAACCTCTGCTCACCAGCCGAACAAGGAAGGCAACTAAATCTTTCTACACCCCCCCATGGTGGAATGGGGGTACGTACGGAGCAGTCAGTAGGCCTGCAAACAGAGGTGAATGTACAGTATTCAGACGGATTCCTGATAGTGCAATGATTGATAAATCTAGGTTTCCAGACACTATGGCCACCCGGTACCACCCACTTCCCAGGCTGATCGGAAATGCGACACCACGAAGCAACTCACGTCAAATGCTCCCTGAGCATCAGACACCATTCTGTGGGCTTTCCTCTCATTAGCGCACTCAATTCTCAAAAGAAGACTAGGGGCCCGGGGTTATTTTGTCCTAAAGGACAGACGAGGACATCGAAGCAGAGAGATGCTCAGTGACTCAACCAAGGGGACACAGCTGAGACGTGTGGGGACGAGAACGTCAGCAGCAGCGGAGTCCCGGGGCCCGCCCTCGGCTGGCCCATCGTTCTGGGCACCAATCTGGGTGCCTCTGAAAAGGACACAACCGATGCCCCGCACGTTGTGACCTGCTGGGGTGGTCGTCAGGGACCGCAGAACAAACGGGCTTGGGATCAGAGGTCAAGGGACCTCCCGGCACTCGGGGGCCCCACTTGACATCACCGGGGACACGATCTTGCACAGCTGCTCACGAGCAGGTGTCTTTGCTAGAACAGCGACGCCTCCAAGGCCACTTTCAGTGCCGTGTGCGTGTGCGCGTGAGCGCGCGTGCACACGTGCACAGAGAGTTTGGGACCTGGTGTTTTTCCCACGACGGAGAGTCAGATAACACTCGAAGCAACCAGAGTGTGCACGATCGTTCCCCCACTTATGCTTCCCAACTGTTCCTGCGATGCCACGGGGCCCCAGCCCAGGCAGGGAGACAGACACGTTGTCACAGGACCGAGAGCTGCGCTGTACTCACGGGCCCTCGTATCCCCTGGTTTCACAAAGTACAAAAATAGGAGGCAAGCTCCAGACAGCTCAGATGCTGGGCTCAGACAATCGCAGCCAAGACAGAGAAGGGGCGGGAGGAGAGGAGGAACACAAGGAGAGGGAGAAAGGAAGGAAAATCGGCCACTTAAGGTCAAAGCAGTGAGAATAACATGAAAACGCTGCCAACGGAGCGGAAGCAAGACGCCTTCGAGGTTGGAAATGTGACAACCGAACTGTTGTTGCCTCTGGGCCGGTGTCACCGCCGGAGTGTCTCCGAGGAAGGGAGGCTGGACAGGGGTGCCGGGGGCTCCCAAGGAGGGGCGGGAGGGTGCCATGTGGGCCTCCTCCATTCTGGAAGGCTGATGGCGTAGAGCTGTGATGGATGGCATTGATGAGATGGCATGCAAATGTATGCAAACAAGGCCTCGGAGAACCGGTGGTGCTTTTCTTTATTTGTTTATTTAGTTGAGACGGAAGAAATATATGCTCATTGTAAACGAATCGGAAAAGACAGATATGCACAAAGAAAGAAATCAAAATCCCTCGTTAGCCCACCACCCACAAAAAACAAAAAGCATTGCTAACATTCGGGTGTATGTTCTTCCAGATAATTTCCTGCCCATACATATATAGTCGAGGGTTTTTTTTCCCCCTCACCAAAATAGGTTCTTACTTTACATACTGTTTTGCAACCTGCTTTTTTTGCATTGAAAATACATCATAAATGTGCTCATAGCACTATAATTTATTTAACAAACTCCCTATTGTTAGAAATACAGATCGTGTTCAGCTTTCTTAGCCAAGGTTAAAAGACCCTGTGATTCAATTGCAGGAAGCAGGCTGAGCATTACAAGATTTGGGGAACGCCGCCCTTTAGAAAATTGTGTGTGTGGCAGGGACTGCGGGACTTCCCGAAGAAGCTCAGACCACACAGTTATGGAAATTGAATGATTTTTCATCTCTCAGGGGCGCAGGGAAGAAAAGTGCTGCCCCAATCTCAGGCCTGAAGACCAGAAGCAAATCACCTAGAGCCCTTTTTGCAAACAGGTGTCTCGGAGGCTTACCCCACTGGAGGCATGGTTAGGCAGCTTCCCAGGGACAAGGGGAAAGGAGACACATCCCCGTAATTCACCCACCTCCTCTAAACATCAAGAATTTGGCAGACCCAGAGCCACAGCCCTATTCCAGCTCTCAGAAGGAAGGACAAATAGCCCCAGTCTGATGGGAAGACACACGTGAGGAAGAAGGAACGCACCCACCGCAATGTGAGAATACAGTGTTCTATGCAAACTGTGTGTCCCAGTGGAAAAGGAGCAGGTTAAGAGGTTGGCTACGCTAGCTTTGGTTGAACACCTACTACATGTCTGACTCTGTTCTAGACCCCTCTGCATACAATATCTCATTTAATCCTAGGAACATGGTTATGAGGAAGCTGACTTTCTGTGGACAGGGATCCCGAGGACCAGAGAGAGGGTCACATGGGGTCACTCGAGGGCAGAGATCAAGTGTGGAGCCACCTCCTCCGAGAACCCAGAGAAGCCCCAGGTGGAGGAACGTGTGGTCCGCAAAGGGTGGGATGTGGGAGGACAGGCAGCTGGGGGAGGTGACTTTGGAGAGCTGCTCTGCCCAAAGGAAGGGTTACAGAGGGGAGAGAAAGGGACAGACAGGTGTTAGGGGAGGGAGGGGCGCAAACCCGGAGGGAGGGAAGGCAGCCTGGCGGGCTCTGAGGATGGGGCGAAGACAGCGATCCTGAGCTTGGCATGAGCAAGGGCGAGGCTGCGCTAGGAGCCCCAGAGGGCAAGTCAGAGCAGGATCAGGATGGTAAGAGAGGGGCAGCCGCGGTGCCTGCCCTCCACGGGGGGGACTCGGGAATCAGCACTCAGAGCCAAGGCCAGGAGTGTGCGGGCTTCCAGAGCCTGGCTCCTGGCTGCCCCCTCCCCCTAATTACAGCTCAGGGCCCCAAGTGAAAGCCGCTTTGGGCGAGATTTATTAGGCTTCTCTTTTGCACTTGAGCTTCATTTGTTTTGCTCCATATTTGCTGGTGGCTCTGACCCAGTATTAATGGCCTATTTGGAGTCCATGAACCTCTCGTGTCCTCTCTGAGGCTGGAGGGGGCGTCCGGGCTTTTTCTCTGCCCGTGTAGTTGGCTTTTTAATTACGCCGAGTGGGCAGAACAGAGGGCTACAGCAAATATTTATCATTATTGTTAGTATTTTCACTAATAGTCCTGGCAAATGAGAAACTGTAATCCAGAGGATCAGGGTTGTTAATTGAAAAATAAGGCCGAGACAAAATACAACGTGGATAGAGCTGAGGAAGGAAACACAGACACAAGCTCGCCTCTTGCCCATGGTGGGGAGGGGAAGAGTCAGGGCTCTTCCTGCCCGGCCCAGAGGGCTGACCCATGCCTGGGGAAGCCAAGGGAACATAACGGACCGCGTCTTCTTAAATTCTGGAAAATGGGAAGTGGGTTTGGGGGTATTTATGAGCGGCGGTGACTCCTTAGGGTGGGGGAGAGATGGTGAGGCAACGTTAGGCGGAGCTCAGAGGAGACACGTAGAGCCTTCGGCATCACTTCCTCGCTGACCCACCTGCCAACCCCAGACTGGAGACGGTCAAAGAAAAGATGACACACAACGTCAGTGAAGATAAGGGGCAATGACTCTCCACCCCATTCACTGCAGCCGGAGAAAAACACTGGTAGATCCTTTCGGGAAGCCACTGGAAGGTAGGAATCAAAAACTCTTCTAAGTGTGCCTTCCTTTGACCTAGCAATTCTCAACCGGCCTCCTAGCGAGACGAGAGGTAAGGGCAAGGTAGATTTATCAACAAGACTTGGGGACAAACGCCTCTCAGTTCTCCCCACTTAAAGAGAAGGATCCAGAGCTGCACTGTCTGATAGGCTAGCTGCTACCCACAGGGGGCTATTTAAATTTAAATGCATTAGCTACACTCTGTCCCTCAGTATGCTGGTCACATTTCAGGCACTCCACAGTCCCATGTGATGAATGGCCGCCATATTGGACAACACAGGCATAGATGGTGCCATCACCCCAGAAAGTTTTAGTGGACAGCCCTAGTCAGGAACTCTACCTCCATCCAGTCCTGGTCTCCACTCAGCAATCCAGAAGGATATTTGTTACAATGTAAATACTGAAAATTCTGCAGTGTCTCCACATTGCCCTGAGAATAGGTTCCCAAATCTTCTCGCAGGGTCCTCTCTGACCTCACATTGGGCCAATCTCTACCTTGCCAGAGTTCAGCAACACTGACCTCCCACAGGCCCAGAACATGCAAACTCTTCACAACCCCAGGGCCTTTGCACAGGCCATTCCCTAAATCCACAACCCTCCCTCACTTCTCAGTCCTGGCAGGGAGAGGTGGGTGCAAATCTGGAAAACATGCCCAGAAGCAAATATCATTAACCAGACCCCAGCAAGTTGGAATCTGGTGAGTCTACCCACCACTCCCTCTGTGGGTCCCCTCAAGAAATTGGGACCCTCTGGGGTGTCATCTTGGCCTTTATTCACCAAGGGAAATGTTCAGACTCAGAAGCAATTTTTGCTGGTTTGAGGACAGTGAGTGTGATAAGAGAGAAGAGTCCAGAACTGCCCCGCCCCCAAAACCACATGTTTCTCCACCTTCTCTGCTTGGTGAAGAATACACAAGTTGACAAGCTTAGATTTCAGTCATTATAGCCAGGTTTTCACAGACATCATCCCAGGCAGTACCAATGAGTGTTAGCTCTGGCTTTCAGCAGCCTGTCTGGGCTCCAGGCCCCCTGGCACTAGAACAAACTGTCCTTCCCTCCTCAGAGTCCCCAGCTCTCGGCCCCCACCCTGAGCCATCACTAACCACTCCCAGGATTGTCTCCCTGATAAAAGCCAAGCCCCTCGAAGACAGGGTCCTGTAGTATTTCTCTGTACATCCCCAGGCCAGGCTGAGGGTGTGGCATCCAGCAGGTGCTCAATAAATGCTTAGTTTTTTGGTTTTGGTTTCTTAATGAGCGAGACAATAAATCTTATGCAGGCTCCATACCCAGCACGTGAGCCCGACACGGTGCTCACAACCCTGAGATCATGACCTGAGCCGAAATCAAGAGTCGGACGCTCAACCGACTGAGCCCCCCGGGCACCCCAATAAATGCTTACTTTAAATGTCAGGCCTTCAAATTCAGCTTTACATATCAGGCTGTTAAATTCAGCCTCACCAGTCTGAATAACCCGGTCCTGTGAAAAGCTAGAAGTTTACAGCTGGGATACTAAATCGAGTGGAGGTGTTTCTAATGATCTTAATGGGTATTGTTATTTTAAATTAACTAATTAATCTGATTTTAATGTGCTCCAACAACGTAGGCCCATCATCACCATTATCATGATTTTATAGCTCTGATGAATCAAGCCTTCCATGATAAAAGCATCAGCTCTGTTCACCTGGCGTTCTACCCTCTCTGCCTGTTTGTATACAAACTTCCAGGTTGCATTAAAGACACTAATGTATGTTAATAGGCGTTGGACTACCCTGTAACTAATGCCATCATTCAAATCCCCATGTCTGGAACATCATCAAAAAGTCACTCCCGGGAGGGTAAGAGGAAGACATGCCCCGGGGATCGTGGGATGTTTGTGGGAAGGGTGCAAGCTCCCTGGGAGGTCCCTCTCCTGCCTCCTTTCTTCTTCACTCTCCCCGTGCAGGATTAGGGCCAGCCCCTGCCCTCCAGTGCTGGGGCTGATGGCATCCTGGCTAGTTGACCTCTGTGCCGCCAGATACACTGTCCCAGGTGCCAGCTCCAATCTAGCCCAGTCCTCTCCCCTTCCAGCCAAACTCCTTGGTGGCAGCCCTGGGCTGGGCACTGACATAATTCTTGCCGTGCCCTGAGGCCGGCACAGGGTCTTGGAGCAGACGCATGCACAGATAGAGATAGAACAGGATGCAATGAGTGCCAATTGTCATGGACACGAGGAGCCGTGGCATCCAGAGGACGGGGCCTTGCAAGTCTTGGTGAAGAGAGGGAAGTTGGGGAGGGCTTCTCAGAGGAGGTGATGTTTGGGTTAAGTCTTTTTTTTTTTTTTAAAGATTTTATTTATTTATTTGACAGAGAGAGAGATCACAAGTAGGCAGAGCGGCAGGCAGAGAGAGAGGAGGAAGCAGGCTCCCTGCTGAGCAGAGAGCCTGATGTGGGGCTCGATCCCAGGACCCTGAGATCATGACCTGAGCTGAAGGCAGAGGCTTTAACCCACTGAGCCACCCAGGCGCCCCTGGGTTAAGTCTTGAGGATGAGCTGTTGTCATCCAAATCACGTGTCTACACACACCTCTGAGTCTTTGGATGTCACCGTTCCCTCTGTGCACTTGCCCCTCCTCCTGTCCCCAGAGACGTGGTCTCTGTCAGCTACCACACACAGGCAGTTCAGTCCCACCACCCTGCAGGGGACCCTGGACACCCAGCCATGGTCATCTCCCCCCAAAACCCACCCCCCATGTCTCAGTAACAAGCCACCTGCGGCACTTTGGCGATTTGATCTTTCCAGAAAGCTGCAAAGCCCTTTGCTAAGTTCCCCATGTCTGGGCTCTTCTTCCCCAGATGCTTCACCTCTTCACCTCCTCTGGTCTCCACTCCAGGCTTCCCTACACCAGGGCCTTTCCCGGCCAGCTTATTAAATGATCCCCACCCCGTGCGCTCTCTGTCCCCCTTCCTTAATAAAATACACAAACACATCTTTCCTGCCTTACTTCGCTCCCTAGCTCTTATTGTCAGGTAGTATACTCCGTACTTCATCAGCTTATTGTTTGTCCCCCTTGGCCGGTTCCAAAGCCTGTGCACTCAGCACCTGTTTGATTGACTATCTAAGTGACCCTAGCCGTCTATATTAAATCAGTCTTCAGAAACGTTAATGTGCATAAGAACCACCTGGAGACCTTGTTAAACTACAGGCTCTGGTCAGCAGGTCCGGAGTGAGCCTGAGGTCCTGCATTTCTAACAAGGTCCCGGGAGAAGCTCCCGATGCAGGTCCAGGCCCCCCTTCCCCCTGTGGAACAGGCGGCGATAGTGCAGGGTGCTGATCTCCAAATAGAGGACCCTGGGGATCCCCAGAATTGCACCAGGAGTGGGAAGCAAGGCAGCAGGCTATGAAGCCATGAAGGGGACCAAATATTGCCTGAAATCAGAATCAATTACATGCCTTTCAAATATATGTATCAGTATTCCTCGGGCTGCGGAGGATGAATAAAATACGTTCATTTAAAAGCATTACTGAATCCATCATAACTTTTCATTGTTGTGCATTTTCTCAACTGATAGATGCTACACATATGGGGGGGATGGAAAGGAGATCTAAGGGATCTTCTAACATAAAAAGGGGGGGCTTTTAAGAGTCTCTGGAAGATTCGGTAGCCTTGTGTCCTGCTCTCTTCAGAGGCTGGTTGGCAGGAAGAGGGTGTTACAGAGGCAATCCCCTGAGGGTACTGGTGGGACACACACACACACACACACACACACACACACACAGGCGCAGAGACAGGGCATGGAGGAGCTGAAGGAGCAGCTTCTAGAACAGGGCAAAGGATGCTGTCACCTCGGAATGCTCTCTGGTTGGCATGGCAACAGTTGTCATTCACATAAGTAGCTGACCCATATTTAATCAACAACAAGAAAACAAGGAGAGTGGACGGAGAGGGAGAGGGACAGACCGGCCGGTCAGCTCCCTGCCTAGCCTGGAGAGCTAGAGCCCACTCCCCCCAGTGGGACAGGGCTTCCTTCAGCCGAGTGTGGTCTGCCAAGGCTCCGGGGGTGGGGGGTGCCCCAGGCAGGAGAGGGGCTCGGGCAACGTCTCTCTGCAGCAACAAAGGCAGCCACAGCAGCAGCAGCATTGGTGGTGATTAATGTGACCAGTGCCGGGCACTCTCACACTCTTCCCACCTATCACTTTATTCAGCCTAGACAGGGCCCCCAAGGTCAGTGCAAGCAGGATCCCTATTTTAAAGATGAGAAAACTGAGCACGGAACATGCAATGACTTGCCCAAGGTCACACGGCTAGTGAGTGGCTGCGGTCATCTGTGCACCAGTCACCTTTGTGTGATGACCTGAATCCAGGTTGGCCTTGGGACATATTTTAACTGATACAGTAGAGTCAGTACAGCATCAGTTCAACATGGCGGCACCCAGCCTAAGCTTAAGGAAGCCTACAGCGCCTGCTCTGCGCCCTTGGGAGACCTGAGCTGCCATGGAAAGTCCAACTATCCTGCTGAGGGGACCACCCAGAGAAGGGGAGGCTCCGATGGCATGTGAAGAAGAGAAGAGTCCAGCCAAGCCAGTGTCCCGGCTGAGCCCGGACCCCAGCTGACCTACCACTGAAGACCGTTGGCAAAGCCAGAAGAAGACTTGTCCAGCAGAGCCCAGTCTGGATGGCAAAACCACGAGCTAACAGAATGGCTAATCCCTTAAGTCACTAGATTTGGGAGTTATCTGCTTCATAGCAATAGATAACTAGTCCAAGTAGGTTTCTGTGTGTGATCCATAGGACCTGCCCTACCCCTCTGGCCAGGCTCGCCGCCAGCCATGTTCCTTGTCCCTCCTTCTAGCATGGTGCACAGACCCACCACCACCTCCGGTCGCAAAGGATCTCCGGTTTCTCCATCTCGTTGCAATACACATTTCACTGAACATGACTTTACCTGCACAAGGTGAATCAGATACTCTTTCCCCTCTAGCCCTTATCCTAACCCAGCCCCCACCACTTCTCACCTGGATGATTGCAGAACCTTCCAGCAGGTCTCACCACACCCTCTCTTGCTGTCTCCAGGCTGTTCTCCATGTGCTTCTGACTGTGGCACCGTTTTTGTTTCTTCTTACCTGACCTGTGAAACCCGGTCCCACTCTACCCCATCTGCTCTCCTCACCCCTTGCCCCCCAGACACACTGGGCTCCTCCTTCTTTCCCACCTCAACGGTGTACTTACCGATTTTCTTTTCTGCCTAGAATGCTGCTCTTCTCCTCCTCTCCAAGGCCAGTTTCTGCTCATTCTTCAGGACCTAGATTTTTTTGGGGGAGGCAGGCAGGGTATATTTTACACACAGTAAAATACACAGAGCTTAAGTATATAGCTTGATGAATTTTGATAAACAAATGCACCCATGTAAGCATCCCCCAGATTGAGATCTGTGGAGCATTTCCATCAACCATCGCACAAATTAGGCTATACAGAACTTCTCCCTTACAGCAGAAAGTTCCCTCATCCCCCTTCCTGGTTGTTTCTCCTTTTTGATCACTAATACAACTGCTATGAGCATTTGTGTACCAAGCCTTTTTGTGGACACATATTTTCATTTCTCTTGCATAAATTCCTACAAATGGAATTGATAAGTTGAAAAATAGGTAAATGCTTAACTCTATTAGAAACCAACAGTTTTCTAAAGCGATGGAACCGTGTCACATTGCCACAGGTGGTATGAGTTCTGTTCTCCCTGTACCTGTGCCAGCCCTGGGTAGTGTCAGTCCTTTTAGTTTGTACGCAGTGGTATTGCATTGTGGTTCAATTAGAATTTCCTTGTTGGCTAATGACCTTGAGCATCTTCTCATTTGCATTTATGGGCCACTCAAATATGCCCTGATGTGAAGTATCTGTTCATGTCACTTACCCACTTTTAATTCTGTTTGTCTTCTTCTTCTTTTTTTATTTTTTTTTTAAGTAAGCTCCACACCCAACACGGGGCTCAAATTCACAACCCCGAGATCAAAAGTCACATGCTCTACCGACTGAACCAACCAGGTGCCCATGTCTTTATTACTGATTTTTTTTTATTTATCTGTTTTCATACTGTTCTCAGAGACGTTCTCTTTGAGAGCATTCTTCATCCTGCCTCCTGCCCCCATCCCACAAACACACACTCAGAGTTATGTACCTTGGTTATAGGCTTCCCCAGGACTTCATGCTGACCTTGAGGTCTTGGCTATGCTTTGCACAAGTGACATATCCTATTACATGGTTCTATGTTAGGCTCCCTGCAGACCCAGCTCCACAAGGGTCTGGACCTCATCTGCCCTGGTTACTGTTGAATCTCCAGTTCTGAGCACAGTTCTAGGTACAAAGGAAGCCCTCGATAATTTTTTTTACTCAACCAAGTTTTATTGAGTGTCTACTCTGTGCCAAGCAACACTGCATTGGAGTAGCACAGTGAACAGGACAGATGAACTCACAGGGCTGCCATCCTGGGATGGGGTAGGAGAGGGCCAAGAAACAACTACATCCATAGATTTAGGGGGTCCCAAGTGGTAGTAAGTGTTTTGAACTAAATAAAAAAACTGCAGGAGACTAGAGAGTGACATTGCATATGCTGGTCGGGGGGCATCTCTCTGATAAAGTACCATTTGAGCAGATACTTGAAGATGAAGAAGGGAGCCATGGGGGTGTCTCGGGTAGAGCAGGGCGTAGGGATACACGGCAAGGAGGGGAGTCCGGGGTGGGGAGTAAGGCAGGAGATATGTGGTGGGGGGATGTCACCTAGGGCTCTGTGTTTTAAACCTTTTTCACCATAATCTGCTGGGGAAAAAAATCCCTGCTTATGCACGCACATGCACATACACACACTCAAACAGAAGCTTCCAGAAATCAATTCTTATCTTTACTAGACATAGTATGCTGTCTGGTATCTTTTCTTCTTTGCTCTTCTGTTCCATTTTGTTCTATTTCATATAATCAAAATGCTGATCATGACCCACTACATCGATTTCATGACCTATTAATAGATTTCTATGTACATGGAGAAGATTCTCAATGAAATGCTGCTGAAGGATTTTGAACAGAAATATGTTATAACCTAATGTGCAGTTAATTTTTTTAATTTAAGTTTTGTATTTTAACATTTTTATGGAAAAGTGTAAACAGACACAAAGGTATAGAGCATCTGGGATAACATTCCCCACATATACTCTCACTCAGCTTCAATAATTACCAACATTTTCCTGTCTCATCTTCCATAATCTCTAACCACTCTTTTGCTGAAGCATGTTAAAGCAAATCTCAGACATAGTATAATTTGCCCTTAGATACACCCATATGTATTTCCAGCAAATAATAATCCAATTTTCATATCTAGCAATAATTTACTACTTTACCCAGCTCATGATCAACTTTTCTTAATTGTCTCAAAAACGGGTTTTTACACCTGGTTGGCTTGAATCAAGTTCCAAACGAGGTCCATATATTGTATTTGGTTGGGATTTTTCTTAAGTTCCTCTTCTCCTTCCCTTCCCCTCTTTCTCTGATATTGAGACTTATGCTACATAAAGTGAAATGAAGAACTTGGTGGGGTTTGACAATTGCACACACTCGTGTAACCACCACCTGAATCAAAATATGGGACATTTTGTCACCTCGGAAATTTCCTTGTTGTTCCTTCCCGGTCAGCCTACACTACCCTCACCCAAAGGCAAAAGCAAAAAAAGATTTGCTTTGCCTACTCTGGAAGGTCATATAAATGGCATCGCATGGTGTGTTGCCTGGCCTCATTTGCTCACACGTGTGTTGAGATTTAGCCCTGTTGTTGTGTGTATTGGTATGGAGCTCAATCCTTCTTTTTACGGAGTGGTATCGCATTGTATGGATGTATAATTTGATTATCTACTCCCCTATTGATAGACATTTGAATCGTTTGCAGTTGTTGGCTACTAAAAGCAGGCTGCTTTGAACACTCTTGTTTACATTTTTATGTTTCTTGAGTAAAATTTTGTTGTTGTTTTTAAAGCTGTCTTGGCTCGGCTTAATCCTATTTTCATGTAAATTTTAGAAACAGCATGTCAACTTCTATTAAGAAACCTGTTGGGAGTTGGATTGGAGTTGGATTGAACATTGAACGTATAGATGAGTGTGGGGCGAATGGCCGTTGAAATTAGGGGGGCCTGGGTGGCTCAGTTGGTTAAGGTTAAGCATTTGACTCTTGATTTCAGCTCAGATCATGATCTCAGGGTTGTGGGATGGAGCCCTGCATGGAGTCCCACATCAGGCCTCCGATTAGAGTTCTCTCTCCCTCTCTCTGAAATAAATAAATAAAATCTTTTTTTTAAAAAAATGTTGATTCTTCTAATCTATAAGCAGGGCATAGCTCTCCACTTAGTTCTCTTTAAATTTCTCTAAGAAATGGTTTGAGTTTTCAGTATGGAGTTTTTATACATCCTTTGTTAATTTTATTCCTAGTTATTTGAATTGTTCCTCCTATGCTATTTGAAATCTTGTGGGGTTTTTTTTTAATTTTAGTCTCTGATCATTCATTGCTGGTACATAGAATACAGCTGAATTTTGTATATTGATCTTATATCCTGAAGTCTTGCTAAATTCACCTGCTAATTTTAAGAATGTTCTATGTTTGCAGTCATATCATCTGTAAATAACGACAATTTTCTGTTTTCTTTCCAATTTTTATAGCTTACATTTATTTTCTTACCTTATTACGCTGGCCAAGCTTCTAGGACACAGCTTAATAGAAATGGCAAGAATAGACATCTTTGCCTTCTTTCCAAACTTAGGGGGAAAGCATCAAGTATGATTTGCGGGTATAGATTGTTCTAGATATCACTATATTACCTATATAGGTTGTAAATCATAGATGCCCATCATTAAGTTGAAAAAAATGTGCTGTATTCTATTTTTTAGTATAGTGAGATTTTTTAAAAAGGTTTTATTTATTTATTTGAAAGGGAGCGAGCATGAGAGGGGGAGAGTCACAGGGAGAAGCAGACTCCCTGCTGAGTCCCCCTATGTGGAATTCCATCCTGGGTCTCCAGGATCATGACCTGAGCCAAAGGTAGTCGCTTAACCAACTGAGCCACCCAGGCACCCCTAGTATAGTGAGATATTTTTTATTATGCATAAGGGTTATATTTTGTCAAATGCTTTTCCTGCATCTACTAATATGACCAAGTAAGTTTTTTTTCTTTTTTATTCTGCTATATGATCAGTTACATTCACTGATGTTGAAATGGAAATCAGTCTTGCATTCTTAGAATAAACCTATTTGGTCACAATACATTATTCTTTTTAAGTTTTGTTGAACTGAGTTTGATAATGCTTTCTAGGGATTTTTGCACCTAAATTCATGAAAGGTATTGATCGTTAATTTTTTTTTCTTGAAAAAGCCTTTTCAGAACTTGGTGTTTGGGGTACACTAACCTTATGAAGCGAGTTAGGAAGTATTCTCTTATCATTAAGTAGGAGTGGTCTTAATTCTGCCTTAAAAGTTTAAGAGAATTCACCAACAAAACTCTCTCTGCAACTTTTGTTTTCTCTGTGAGAAGAGTTTATTTTTCAGATTTGATTTCTACAACTGATATAAGGCTATGCAGATTTTCTATGTCTTCTTGTAACAGATTGTGTTTTTCAAGGAATTTCCCCATTTCACTGAAGTTGTCAAATATATTGGCATACAATTTTTATATCAATATCTTTTTAATGTCCATGGACTCTGTAGTGATGATGACTCTTTAATTCCCAATACTGGCAATTTGTCTCATTTCTCTTCTCTCTCTCTCTTTTTTTAACAGTCTTGCTGGGATTTATCAGTTTTATTAATCTTTTAAAGGACCAGCTTCTTGTTTGTTGGCCATCCTTATTGGTTGCATCTACTGTTTTTCCATTTTATATATTATGGATTTCTGCTTTTTAATATTTGCATCCTTGTACTTTGGGTTTAATTTGCTTTTTCCCTAGCTTCTTAAAGTGGATTTTATTTTATTTTACTTTATTTTTACTTTTAATAGGTTTCAGACCTAGCATGGAGTCCAATGTGGGGCTTGAACTCACAACCCTGAAATCAAGACCTGAGCTGAGATCAAGAATCAGACACTTAACCAGCTGAGCCACCCAGGAGATCCTTAAAGTGGACTTTAAATCTTTCTTCTTTTCTATTATAACCATTCAAAGCTATAAATTTGCCTTGAAATACTGCATTAGCTTCATTCACAACTTTTGATCTACTGTGTTTTACATTCAATTTTAAATATTTTCTAATTTTTTGTATGATTCTTCTCCTTGACCAGTGGATTATTTAGAAGCATATTGCTTAAATTCCAAGTATTTGAAGATTTTCTAGAATCCTTAATTTGTACTCCAATTATGTATGCTTACAGAACATATACTTGGTGAGGTTTCATTTTTTCAGTCTTTGAGACTTTTTTTTAATCCAGCACATGGCCAATCTTGGTGAATATTCATATACGTTTGAAAGGTACATGTATCCTACAGTTGTTGAGTGTAACTGTGATGTATAAATAACAGCTATATGCTGATTGTGAGTATTGTTCGGCTCTAAGTGGTTTGGTAGCATTGCTCAAACCCTATATGGCTATTATTCACGTTTTGCCTATTTGTTGTGTCAATTAATCAAGGAGCATTAACATCCTCAGCTGTGATGGTGTACTTGCCTATTTCCTCCTTAGTTTTGTTTATTTTTTGTTCCACGTGTTTTTAAGTTCTGTTATTAGATATAGATACATACAAATGTAAGGCTAATGGTCTTCTTGACGAATTCATCCTTTTATCAATATGAAACGTAATGTGATAAAATAGTAGTAACACTCTTCATTTCGAAGTCTAATTTGTCTGATAATCTCCAGGCACACCAGTTTTCTCACGCTTGGTGTTTGCATCGGGATGCCTTCTACTCTCCTCGACTCGCCCATGACTTTAAATTGTTTTCTTATAAACATCACATAGTCATACCTTGCTTTTATCCGCTTTGACAATCTGTACTTAAATTTGAGAGTTAGGTCCTTTTGTAGTTTTAAAAATTATTTATATGGTTGAATTTAAGTCTACTTTCAGTATCTGCTATTTGTCCTGTTTCTTCCACACTTCTATTCTTCTTGTTACTTTCTGTTCTTCTATTACATTCCTTGCTTTCTTTTTAGAATATTTTTCAACATCCCATTTTCTCTCTTCTGTTTTTTTAAGGTAATCCCTCTTTGGGTTAGTTTTCAGTGGTTACTCTAGGTTATGATACGCATCTTCAATGTAACATAATTTACCTCGAAGTCATTTTGTTTTTTGTTTTTTGTTTTTTTGTTTTTTTTTTAAAGATTTTATTTATTTATTTCACAGAGGGAGAGAGATCACAAGGAGGCAGAGAGGCAGGCAGAGAGAGAGAGGGGGAAGCAGGCTCCCCGCTGAGCAGAGAGCCCGATGCGGCCTCGATCCCAGGACCCTGAGATCATGACCTGAGCCGAAAGCAGAGGCTTTAACCCACTGAGCCACCCAGGCGCCCTCAAAGTCATTTTGTTCTGCCTTACAAACAATGAAAAAACCTTGCTACCTGCACAATGCACTCTTGTTGTTACACATTTTACTTCTATGTAAGGTATAAAACCACAATACATTGTTATATGTTTTACTTAAGTCAGTAGTCTTTTACAGAAATCTTAAAAATATTTTGTCATAAAATATTAAAATAATTTGTAATTATCCCCAGGTATACACATTTTGGTGCTCTTCATTTCTTCCCAGATACAGGCTTTCATGTAGAATTATTTCCCTCAGTCTGAAAAACTTTTAGCATTTCTTGTGGTGTAGTTCTGCTGGAGAAGATCTGCTCAGCTGACATCTGTCACCTGAAAATGTTTCTGTTTAATTTTCATTTTTGAAGAGGACTTTCACTGGGCATAAAATTCTAGATTGACAGTTTTTGATGTTTTTGACACTTTAAACATATCATTCCATTATCTGCTGTCTTCCATTTCTTTTATAAGAAGTCACTCATTATTCTAATTGTTATTATCTTTAATGTGCTGCATATATTTTAGGTGGTGGCTTTAAAAATTTCTCTGTATCTTTGATTTTCAATAGTTTGACTATTATATGGCTAGGAGTGGGTAGTTTTTGGTTTTTTGTTTGTTTGTTTTTGTTTTTTATATTTATACTGATTGGCGGGCACCTGGGTGGCTCAGTACGTTAAGCATCCAAATCTTGAGTCTGGCTCAGGTCATGATCTCAGGGTTGTGAGATTGAGCCCTGTGCTGAGCTCCACACTCAGCAGGGAGTCTGCTTGAGATTCTCTCTTTCTTCCTCTCTGTCTGCCCCTCCCTCCACTTGTACACTCTTTCTAAATGAATAAATAAAATCTCTTTTAAAACATTTATGCTGATTGGAGATTGTTAAACCTCTTGGACATGTGGATATCCTTAATCAATTTTGGAATACTCTTGACTATGCCTATCCAAATATTTCTTCTGCTGCATTTTACTGTTCTTCTGGAATTCTAATTACATATACATTAGATCATATTGATACCGTTCCATAGGCTTAGATGATCTGTTCAATTTGTTGTTTTTTCTTTCTGCTTAATCAGATGATTTCTTTTGACCTGTCTTCAAGTTCACTGATTATTTCTTTCATAATGTCCAGTCTGATAGTAAGCCCATTTAGTAAATTCTTTATTTCTGACTCGGTAGTTTTCAGTGTTAGAAAAACCATTTGGTTCTTTTTTATAGTTGGATGCTGGAATTCACCATCTGTTCACATATGTCTTTTGTCTCTCGCACTGGATCCATTAAAATATTTTAAGTTATTAGTTTAAAGTTCTTGTTTGTTCATTGCAACATCTGGAATAGTGTTAGTTCTGCTTCAATGACTTTCTTTCCCTTTCGATTATAGATCAATTTTTTTCTGCTTCATCAAGTGTTTTGTAATTTTTAATTATATTTCACACACTGTATATACAAGACCAGTAGAGACTAAAGTACATAATAATTACTCACTAAAGTAGGAGGCTGAGTTAACTTAATTTTTGGTTGAGTTGAGTTGAGTCTAGGCTTCATTGCACCTTGAGTTATCTACTGGTTCAGCACTGACTTTAAATGTCTGGAGGGTTGGACAGGACTTTTCCCTGCAGCTTGGGATCTGATACCAGCAAGTCTTCTGAACTACAGGCAATCTCTATGCTTCAGAGCCCAAATGTTTTAGGTCTATTTGGGGGTCCTTTTGCTGTCCAGCTCCAGTCCTGGCTTCCTTCCTTGAACAATCTGTCTCTACCTTGCTTCCCTGACTATATTCTTTCGCTGGATGTTGTCTTGGTGAAGGCCTGATACCCACTGGTGGCATCTCTCAGCTCTCCTGACCTGCCCTCAGCCACCTCCATACTCTTGGGAAAGAATTAGAAGGAGCCCCAAGGGGCTCCATGGAATACATATCTGTTGTGTTGGTCTCCACACACCCATTAAAAGTTATTGAAGTCAGGACTGATTCTTTTTCCCGCTGTGTGTGGTGGGTTTAGTTTTTCCTTCTGCCATACCCACAAGCATGGGTCTCTTCTATTCTAGGAATGACTTTTAAATTCCTAGAATTTGTGTCCTCAGCTCTCTGATGGGTTTTCCAAGATGTGATTATGTATTTTATCCAGATTGTTCTCATTTTTAGGATAAAAAATGTAGTGAGGGGGGTCTCTTAAAACTTTCTACAATCTAACTGATAGCATAAGCACCTTTCTAACCAGAAGAAGTTGTCTTAATAAATAATTATTAAATGAATGAATGTTCCTTATGCCTGGGCAGCTCTGTGCCCTCTTGTCTGTCAGGAACATTTCCTCCAGCCTCTGCCTCTTCCTCCTTGAAGTTTTTGCCAAGTTCTCCAGTAGCCTTGGGCAGTTCTTATTCTAGTCTCCTCTGTTCTTTGATCCTGCCTATATTAATGCTGTTTTTCTTATTATGTCATAATTGTTTGCATGTCTGTCTTTTCTACTGAACTTTGAGTTCCTTGAGGGCAAGAGCCCCGTGGTTAATAAATTACACACACACACACACACACACACACACACACACACACGGTAATTACTAAACCAATATATGCTTATTGTAACAACTAGCACATGAATGTTTATCTTTTATGTCCAGGTTCAGGTCTTAGTGTCCTGTCTGACACACAGTATGCACAAAATACATATTTGTGGATTAATGAATAAGTAAATAAATAACAAACTCTGTGATGTCTGTTCTGAAGCTGCATCAGTGTAAGACATGGCTACCCCCTGCTCAGGTGTGATCTTTTATTTTCTGCTTGGCTGGGGAAAGGAGTGTGTGTGTGGGCAAGTATTGATGGGCTTGTGAAAATCTGAAATTCAGCCCAAGTATTCTGAATTTGTGGTGCTTGCTTTAAAGATTAAATTTTTGGCAGCACGAGCCAGTGTCCTGAGATGGCAATAGGCGAAGGATTTTGGAATGTGCCCAAAGCCAGCCCTGGACAGTAAAATCTACTCTGAAAGGGAAACAGGGCTTTGAAGGTGACACAGTGTGCCAGAATGGTCTTCAGCAAAGCCAGCGTTCCCTATCTATTCTTAGAATTTCAGATCCAGGGAAGGATAAGAGACCCAAGGGCATCTATTCTAACTGTTTAACCAAATCCTCCTACCTCCCCTCTGCCCCAGAACTCTTCCTCCTGACACAGCTGCTCAGTTATACATGGGATTCGGAGTCAAACAGACCTGAATTCCAATCTCAACTCTCAAACACTCTGAGCTTCTGTTTCTTCATCAGTTCATTGGGAATGTTGATGCCTACCACTTTGGAGGACTCAGGGAAGTCCTGTTTGTAAAAGCCTGCACAGAGTTTCTTCTCTTTCCCAGAATCTTCTGCCCACCTCAGTCTAAGCATCTCTCTGTTGTCACAAGAACAAATCCTGCCAGGGTAAGTTACCATGCTGTCTAGAAGGTCACCTTCACACCTTCCCTTCTCCGTCATGACCAGTGCTACCTCACAGCCCAAGGCCAGTCTGGGCAGGGCATGACCTGGGGAGAACGATGCTGGGAAACTTCCATCACCAGGCTGGTGGGAACTTTAAGGTGACCAGGGAGAAAGAAAGGAAGAGAAAGAAAGTAGATAGGGATGATGAACCCCAACATGCACACTAGAGGGAATAGAGTCAAGGCCTCCCAGTGGAGGGCACAGACAGTGCCTGGCCCTGCCCTGGGTCTTGAAACCCCTGCCCAGGTTCAGCCCTGCTCCCCATGGAGCGTCCAAGCCGACTAAGAACACTAAGGTGGACAGAGAAGTGGGTCAATAGCTAAATGCATGGTCAAAAAAGACAGATAGGCACACAATTTGATGGTAAGATAGTCCTTACCCTCCAGCCACATGTTCATTTTCCTTGGTCTTTCTGGGACTGAGAATAGAGTGGAGAACGTCTGGAAATGAAAGCTGGGAGTTCGGGTGGAGAGTCCTGACCTCTCCTGACCCAGCCTAGCAAGAATGAGCACAACAAAACTAGAGGAGATGGGATTTATGGAACTCTTGCTAGATAGGAGCCAGGCATGCATGCACAGCATCTCTGATCTTCACAAAAAGGCAGGAAATATCCCCACTGTACAGATGAAAAAGCTGTAACTGCTCAGTAATTAAACCTGGATTTACTTCAAGGAGTGTCAGATGCCAAAGCCTGAGCTGTTTCCACTATACCAGCCTGGTATGGGTAGATTGGGTTTGTACATGCAAGAAGGGGTGAGCTCCCAACAGCTGCTTCAGTCACCGGGCATCTCTTTCCAAAGTGGTTTAGATCTTATGGCACTGAGTGTGACAGTGTGTGTGTGTGAGAGAGAGAGAGAGAGAGAGAAAGAGAGAGAGGAGGATAGAACACACATGGGTGTTTCTCTTCTTTCATAATAATGGATAGCAATCCTGAGAAAGTCCCTTTTGCAGGATTCGGGCTACGTTGGGGAGTTTGTTTTCCCAACTCCCTGCAGAAAAGTTAATCAATTTTAGAGCCAGCCCCTTCTGTGCCAAGATGACAACTGGGAGAAAAGGCATTGGTTTTTTAGCTGCTGGGTTTGCTGGGTAGCCCCCCTCCCACTTCCATGGGGCCACTTATTGACATTGAAATATCTCAACAATAAGCAGCTATTGATGGCCCCCGAGGTCAATACCAAGATTCATTGACCCAGGCTGCAAATACGGAAGGTGGCAAGTCCAAGGTCACTATTTACCTGAAGGGATGAAAAATAAATCTTGATAAGAACCAAAAATAGAAATCAATATGCGTACTGTGGTGTGCATTGCATTACTTCTTTCCAGCACGAGGCTATTTTAGGAGGTTTCAGGAGCCCCTCTGCCATCAGAAGCTGAATTCAAGACTGAAGAGGAAGTAGGAAGAGAAAATGATCCCTTCTCTGGTTGCCCTGGTCAAGGAGAATGGGCAACATACACCACTGGGGATCAGCCCAGTCTCCACAGAGAATCTCAGCTTCTGTGACTCCAACCACTCTGGCCACGTCCTTAAAAACAGAGTAGAATTTCCAAACCACATGAGCTGTGATGGGTGTGGCAAGGTGGTCATCTCCCCAAAGCATGTTTCACTGGACAGTGCCAAGAGAATCCCCAATCAGAGTGGTTAGCATGACCTTCACCTTTCAGGAAAACCCTGGTGGGGAAGGAGAGACCAAGGTCTAATTCATTGCTAGACGCAGGGTAAAGCGGGTTGGAGGTGGCCAATTGTGGAAAATGCATCCCCCTTTTTAAGTATGCTAGAGCTTAAAAAAAAAAATTGCTGTGCTCTGGCATTTCCTCTCCTTTCGAGGCTATTTTTATTATAATTATTTGTTTAGGTTTAATTAACTTTTTTCCCCAATTACAAAAGAAATTCACATTCTTTGTAGAAAATGTCAAGCCTATTTATGATGATCCTTTTAATCTCACCCTCTCACCCAGAATGCTCAGCTTCTTCAATGCAATGAAGAAAGTACGGGTTTTGAATTCAGATAGATCTGAGTTCGAGTATCAATTCTACAACTTAGTAGGTGTGTGGTGGTCTTGGGCATGGAAAGCAATGATTTTCTGCGGCCCTCTCCTGATATGAAACCTCTTCTGTGACATTGATATGAAGACTAAATCGGGATGTATACAACATACCCAGCAAAATACTAAAAATATGGTAGACACACATCTGACAAACTTGATCACAAAGTAAACACACACGCAAGAAACAACTTTAGAAACAGAAATGATAGCATAACCACTGACGTGGAATGATATTTAACAATTGTAAGAGTATGCACCTGTACGCCTTTATTCCAACAAATTTGAAAATTGACACGAAGTCGATGACTCCTTTAAAAAAGGTAGATGACCAAAATTGATTAAAGAAGAGGTATCAAATCAGCATCCACATGAGTCAGGTTAGAATCTAGAAATCATGCTAGGTCTTTCACGCCAAGGGAATTTAATACAAGGAATTGGTTGCTTAGCTGATGGAAGAGCTGAGAAATCGCACAGGGTTGCCTAGCAACAGTAGGAAGCTGGCAGGACAAAGGGACAATGTACCTCTAGCAGGGGCCAGTCTGTTGGGAGCTGGACCCACTAACGGAGATGCTGAGAATAGGCCTGACGCCACCAAGGGGAAGGGGTGCTGCTGCTGTCAGAGATGCTACCTAATACCTAATACCTAATATCTAATTCCCAGATGCTGTCAGAGATGCAAGGTAGGGGAGGGAACACCCTTGCTTCTCCCACTCTCCTTCTTTCATTTTTTTGACCAGTACCTCCCATTGGCCCACCTACTTGGAAGCCAGAGGGCACCTAAGCCTGGAAATGTAGCTCCTTGAGGTACAGAGCGTAGCAGGGAAAGGGTGGGCAATGAAGCTGATGGCAAATGACAGGACTGGCTCAAGGTCATGGTCCCAAGGAGCTGATGGGAGAGAGCTCTATCAAACCTTCAGGAAAAACAAAAACAAAAGCAAAAACCTCAGGGAACAGTTGACTCTTATGATATACAAATTATTCAGGAACATAGGAAGAAATCCAAAATTTCTAAATAATTCTATGAAATAGCAGGACCCAGATACCAAACCCAGAGTAGCACAAAAAGCATGCAAATGCCTAATAGCTAATTGCTATTAAAAATTAGAGGCAAAAAAAAAAAAGATCTAATTTGCCAGTGTATTAAAATATACATTATACTCAAGTTTAATTTGTTTTATGAATGAAAGGATGGTTTGATATTAGGAAATAAATTATATCACTTTTTATATTAATAAATGATAAAAACATACTGATTATTTCAATGGATATTAGAGAGAGATTTGATAAAATCCAACAATTTTGTTAGTTAAAAATGAAAAGTGTTGGCAGTTATGACAAGGTTTTATTTTCGGAATTCAAAGTTGTGGTGGGGAGTCATCCCTGCCCCCTCCCCTCCATTCTCAAGAGGAAAAGTCAATCAACCTTGTATCTAGCCTCATCGGACCCTCACATGGCCACGGGGAGGGAAGGTTTGGGTTGATCTGCCGATTTATCAGGCAAACCTCTCCTATTACCATTGAGTCTTTTACTGACATTAAACCACCTCAATAACATTTCCTAACCTGGTAACGTTTCCTTCACACTAGAGCAAAGCAACCACAAATATCAGACTTAATACATAGGAAAACCATTCCCACTAAAAATGGTTTCATTAAACATTTAAACCCTATTGCTCCTATCACTTCACCCTGCAGAGGACGTACAGACCTGCACAAGGAGGAAATAAATCAAAATCACGTTTGCATCTTGGTCCAAGAGAGACCCACCCGTTACTATTTGCACATAATGTAATTACCAGCCTTTGAGAATGCCGGAGAATCCACTGAAAAGCTCTTTGAACACATAAAATGAAGTTGAATTTAAAGTCAACATACAAAATCCAATAGCCTTTCTCTTCACTAGCAATAACCAATCTACAAATAACATGGAGGCCATGCCCAATTACGATGGAAACCACAAAATACTCGGATGAACCTAATAAGGAAATTATGAAGAAAATGGCAAAACTCCACGGAAGGACACAAAAGAAGGTGTAGACAATATTCTTTGGAAGACCCAGTCTTGAAAACACATTAATTCTCTTGATCCAAATATATATAAATGTAATGCCACCTCAGTGAAAATCCAGACAAGAGATCTTTTAACTTGATAAGCTGATTCTAAAATACATATGGAGAAAGCAATGCCCAAAAATGGCTGAGACATTTTTAGAAAAGAAGCGCAATGAATAGCACCCTGCCCTATTAGGTAGAAAAACATACAACATAGGCATTTGTTAAAATAACCTGGTAATAATGCAAGAATAGACAAGCAGACCAAATGAGCAAAATAGAGGCCATACACTCATACAAAACAGATACATTATGCAAGCTGATTTCATTTGACATTTAGGTGACATTGCAGCAGGAAAAGGTCAGTATAGGTGGTCAATAGCCAACCCCTTCAGGGTCGCCTAGGTGGCTCTGTCGGTTAAGCATCTGCCTTCAGCTCAGGTCATGATCCCCAGATCCTGGGATCGAGCCCCACGTTGGGCTCCCTGCTCAGTGGGGAGTCTGCTTCTGCATCTCCCTCTGCCCCTCCCCTGCTCACATTTTCTCCCTCTCTCAAATAAATAAAACCTTTAAAAAAAATAAAAAATAAAAAAAACAGACCATTCTTATGGTAGAGAGAGTTTTCCTAAGAAAAACACAGAACCTAGTTGTCATAAAGAAAAAAAAACGTAATACAACAAATGTTAAAAAAAAAAAAAAAAAAGCAAATAAACCCAGAACTAAAGTACAAGTCTGGGAGAAAATATTTACAACAGGGTTAACCAATAAAGGAAGAATTCATGCGATAGATACAAGTCAATACACGGAGCCAAAATACTCAATTTAAAAAATGGGAGAAGAGATGCAAGTAATTCACAATCTTAAAGAACAGGAAAATAGCTAATAAGTATTTTTCAAACTACTTGCTATTAACTGGGAATCACAAAAATGCAAATGAGGATGGGAAGCTATTTTTTTATTTGCCAGTTTTATTAAATGAAAACTGTAGAGTGCTGGGTACGCCCACTCACCTTCTGCACATCCTAGGTTAGGGCAACTCTGCCTCCTTCTTCCCATTGCTTTCCTGGCTCCTGGGCGGGGCTGCAGTCTCCCACAGTGACTGCAGTTGGGGTGACCTCAGCCCCAGGCACACATTAATACCTGTGTTCTCTCACTGTCCCCTTCTGCTCCTTCTAACCCCCCTATAATTAATTCCCCCCGTTAAATTCCTTCGACTTGAACTCTTTAATGTCGCTCTGTTTTCCCACAGGGGAGTAATTCAATAAATGATGGTATATTCATATTAAGCAAGGCTATTATGGCCATTTCAAAAAAAAAAAAGGCAGATGTAGAGGTATCATCATGGAAAGATTCCTAAGACATACCATCAAGCACAACAAGTCACAGAAAAATATGTACGGAATGGTCCAATTTACTTTAAAGTGTATACACACGCATGTGCACACACCAGGAGCGACAAAATTGATAACACCATCCAACTGCTGTCAGCGAGACCCCCTTGAAAGGGCAGACAGACTGAAAATAAATAATGGGAGAGATTCAACACTTTTTTTCTGTCTACTTTCCTGCCACGTGAAACTTGAAAAATCTTTTCTAAGAGACAAAGACGAGCATCTTCTGTTGTGTTTGCCAGAAGCAGAACCCCGGTCACGGAGTCCGGCGCACGTGGTTTTTTGATAGTGTGCTCCCGGAGGGAGGCACCGTAGGGGAATGGGGGGCACAGAACAAAGAAGAGGAAGGACTTTTAGCAAGAATGTGGGGTTTGCTGAGCTCCAACCTCAGACTGATGCCACGAGTTTCTCTGGACCATGAATGATACCATCGGTCCTTTCTGAGGCAAGGGAGTCAGGATTTGTGCCCCAACATTAGAGTCGTTGGCTGCAGGCTCCCTCTGAGTGTGGTGTATATATGACCCACTTCACCTCCCCCCACCCACACACACACCCCAGTATCTCCAGACAATTCAATTCCTGCTGGCCAAGGTCTCAAGGTCAATTTTCTGGACAAGGACATAGTTGTGACCTGTAGCCATCAGTAATCAATGGGGGAATGGGTGCACCTCCCTGGTAAAAGGATTCAGGGCAGGACACCGGCAGCCTCTCGCTTCTCACATTAAAGTTCACTCTATCTAGGTCAGCTTCTCCAGAATTCTGTTTGGTCACAATTTCTGGGGAAACTTGAAAGAGGAAGGTTAGTAGGACACATACTTTCCTTGCTGTTGCAATTAGTCCTGAAGCCATGACGAAGGCTCACCAGCTCCCTTCTCTGGCACCCACCCTAGATTCCTCACCGCTGCCTGCCCATTTAGGGGGTTTGCCTGCGGACTCGGAGCCCTTCGACGCCTTGCTTATTAGGCCATGCTTGTAGTTGCCCCCTTTCAATTAAAAACAGCCACGAGAGGGCCAAGAGCTGCCCGGCTGGGTCACCTAAGTGCCAGTACAGCCCTCGGTACGCTCGACTCACAGGCTGAGGGATGCACGGGATGGGAAAGGAATCACCCGGGTGAGTGCCTGGGAGTGAAGGTGACGACAGCAACTCCTACTTCCACCCCGCGCTTTCCGAGTCCATGCATTCTATCTACCGGAGCGGTGGTTCTACCTGGCGATCGATGGTTGGCGGTGCGTGCCTGGTCCTGCAGGATGGTACCCCGTCCTCCCCAGCAGTCACCTCGAATCTGCACCCGGACCTCAGAGCCCATCCCTCTGCTCTGTGGAATTTCAGCTCTGGGGTCATGCTGTGCCCAGAAGGAGGCCCCAAGGAGAGCATTGTTTTTTCTTTACTTTGGAGGGAATTTCCTAGCCTGTGCCAGATCACTAGATTCCTAAAAACGTCACTGATGTCACAGACTCCTAAATCTTTACTGGGTTAGTTCCTACCCTACGGAGAACATATGTTCCACCCAGGTGTCCAGAACACTTGCCTTTCCTGCTCATGTGGTCCAGTGAGCACGCTCCTGCCCACACAGTGACCAGTGTAATGTCTGCAGGATGTCCAGACATCCAGGTCCGCTTGAGACAGAGCAGGAGACCTCACGTAGCTCTGGGCCAAGACTGGGAATGTCCCAGACTCGTGTGAATGGTTTCAAATCCTCTCTCTTGAGGGGTATTGAAAAGGATGCAGTCGCCAGATCGGCAACTATGTATCATCTATTAGAAGCTGGGTCATTTGTTCTTTTAAAGATATTGCATTAAGCACCGTGGCCACAGTTGAAGATAGCTTACGTTTGTGGAAGGCTCCCATTATCTGCCATGGTCCATCAAGTTCGATGGGGTTGGAACACACGAGTATGATGAGAACCCTACATCCTGTAAGTCTCTGAGGCACTGATCTCTGCCATTGTCAGTCCGCAATATAGTTTTTGGTTTGTGACCTTGATCGGGTGGGGGTGGGATGGTCAGTTTTAAGGACTTCCACTTGGCCTTTTCTACCAGACTAGCTGTTTCCTCCCATAATAGCGTACATTCCACAGGCCAAGGAATAAGCGGAGGACCGTGCCGGCTTCTAAGTATGTTCATTCTGATTACATGTTCATGAACCAGGACGACGACCTCCAGTTGGGTCCATGAACCTGCCAGAGTCACTGTGAGATGATCCTGGGCCAGAATTCCATTTATTGCTTTCTCCTCCATATGCCTCTAACAGGGGAGCTATGACAATACTTTGGGTCCTTGGATATCACTGTCAACTTGTTTCCAACTCTTGGAAGACCTAGATACTCCTCCTGGTGGACAGTTGCCTGAGCTAATGGACCATCTTCTTACAAGGGGGACTGGGCCACTTCTGCGGGTGCCTGGGGGTTGGGGGAGTTCTCCGGGATTCCTAATTACAGCTACATGGGTATCGCACTCCTAGATCTTCAGACCCTACCCTGTTCCGTTCAGGGCCCTGACTCTGGCATAGGAGACTGGCTGAGGCTGAGAATGTTCTGAAGTTCTGCACCTCTTAATAATAGACACGGAGCCTGGATTTCAGCACGGCCAGTCCTTCAGCTGCAAGAGATAAGGACTTCACTGACAAAGAAGTCCTATGACTTTCATACATTGCTCTGAATTGATGTTTAACTGACTGGATTAATTATTTTCTTCCTTTGATGCAATGATGGCTTTCAGAAACAGCCTCTCATTCCACAATCCTTATAATTACTCTCTCTGCTGTACTGCTCAAATATCAGAAATATTGCAAAAGCTGGTGCTTCCCCGTCCAACCATAAGCTGTCACAGAAATTGTACTACATGCTAGGAATTATTAATCCCACACGCACACCGGGAGGCCCATGTGGCTCAGTAGGTTAAGCGTCTGCCTTCGGCTCAGATCATGATCTCAGGGTCCCAGGATCGAGTCCCACATTGAGCTCCTTGCTCAGCAGGGAGCCTGCTTCTCCCTCTGCCTGCTGCTCCCCTTTCTTTTGGGCTCTCTCTCTCTCTCTGGCAAATAAATAAAATCTTTAAAAAAACAATAATCCCCCCTACCGTCACCACCAATGTTAGGGTCCTCATTACCTGCAGGTCATCCAACTCCAGATCCCATCCTTAGAGTCTGCTTCTCCTGGCACCAACTGTTTTAGGTCAGGTGGTCTAGGCAGGTGGTTCTCAAAGGACAGTCCCTGGACCAGCAGCATCAGCATCACCCGGGAACCATCAGAAATGCAAATTCTTGGGCCCCACCCCAGATCAGCTGAAACGGACACTCTGGGGGTGGGGCCCCGCAGTCAGCGCTTTAAGACTGAGAAACATTGCCCTGGGAGCAGAGCCTGAGATAGGATTCTTGTGCAAATGATTTCTCTCTCGAAGGAAAGCTCTCAGGGGGAAGGAAGTGAGAAAAGCAAAATAAGGCGAAGAAGCCAGGCCCAGATAGGAGCTCTGCAGAAGTTCTATCCCAACCCCATCCCACAGGAAGCTCTGAGCATAAATAGGACCAGGGAGCTGCCCCTTCCAATGCACCCCCAGGCAAGGAGGCCCAGCTTGGTACACCTGTATTGCTAGCCATTGGCCAAGTAACCCCCTCCCCCCACCACAGAGAGATTGAAAAAAATTTCCAGGCATCTCCAAGTTAAGGCTGCTCCAGATGGCTGTGGGCAATTCTCTGAAGAAGGGACAGCTGTGAACTGTTAGCAGCCAACGCTTACAGCTCTCGAGGCCTGAATACAAGGCTTGGTGAAGGGCATCTGGTTGGGGCCCCAGCAGCATCTACTACAAGGTGCCCAGAGCTTGTTAATTTTCTTCATAGCACAAAAACAGGGAGACAGAGCGGGGCCACAGAAACCACCCTAGGCAAAACTGGGCAAAAAAGTGACCCAAGTGGGATCTGATCCTCCCTCCAAACCACGACTGTGTATCCTTGCGCTTGTCCTCGGCGCTCTCGTTGATAACACGGAGCGAGTACCGCTTTCCCACGGTGGTGAACGTCACGTCAGTTCAAATATGTGCAAATGCATTGCAAACGTTAAGCCATAAAGGAATATTGTATATTTTATGCATTCTGTTGAGTAGAAAAGAAATGCACAGTTTACCTTTGGTAGTAAGGATTTATTAGCGAGGCCGAACTGTGGGGCCGCAGGGTTGAGCGTTTTCATCCTAAGTAGATATTGCCAAATCGCTCTGAAACGACAGTATCAATTTCCACTCCCACCAGCAGCACATGAGAATTCCCATTTCCTTCCAGCCTGGCCAGTTGTCTCTCATTTATTTTAGCCAGTCTAATGAGGATGCACATAGGGAGACACAAGTTCAAGTACATCCTTTCCAGCATTTTGGTCAGAGATAAAATGGGAGATAAGCCAGATGCGCCTCATTAAGAGAATGAATAAATCAATTGTGATGTATTCATACAGTGCGTTGCTATAGAACAGTTACAATGGATGAACTAATACATAATGTGTCTGCAGACCCACATGTATATGACAGTGGTGGATGGAAAACGTAAGCTGTATAACATTATGTCGCATATTACACCATTTACATACATTTTTAAAAACACATAAAACAATACTATGTATTGTTTATGGGTGCACACATTTGTAATAAAAATATTAAAAATATGCACTGGATACAAACCAGACTCATCGTAGTAGTTACTCACGGGGAAGGAAAGGGATGGGTTTGGAGAGGGAAACACAGGAGATTTTTCTCTTTCATCTAAATTTGTATTCCTTAATAAAGGAGATACGATCGTTACAAATAATATGCAAAAAAAAACCCTCACGTGTGTGGATCTGGTGTAGAAGATACGTGGTTCTTGTATCCTTGGCGCTTTATTTTTCATTTTAATTATTGTTTGAATTGCCGAGGAGACATTTCTTCAGAAAGGGACCCAGGGTGTGGTGGCCGCCTCGTTTCGTTTCGTAACAGTGTGCTGGGCGTGGGTGTCCGTGCCAGTGGACAAAACAGCCATGAACTTGGCCCTCATAGAATGTATGGCCTCATGGGGAAGACAGACCAAAATTGTGGTGAGGGCAAAGATGCGAAATTGCAGGATGCAGTGATAAAGTAAATTAGGGAGGTTAAATTTAAATTGGAGCACTGGAAAGGAAATAAATACTACAGAGGTTAAATTTAAATTGGAGCACTGGAAAGGGCATTTCTGGAACACTGGTTTTCAATTGAGGCCTGAGAGTTCGCAGGAAGTGGCCAGCGGGCACTAGAGGTAGCGCACTGAGTTCTGGCCTTGGGCATGACCCTGGAGAAGCCCCCAGGCAAGTCAGAACATGAGGTCCCCAGGGGTGGGAGGAAAGAATAGGAGCTCCTGGTTGGGGGAGGGTTGCATGGTGGAGCTTCAAGGGGAGGGAAGTGGACCGCAGGACACGAGGCCGGAAGCAAGCGGCGGCAAGGCAGGTTCAGGCTGGAACTTGCAAGCTGTGGTGAGGTTGTTGGTTTTTTTGTTTTTTGTTTTTTGTTTTTTGTTTTTATTTTATGAGTAATGGAGTATCTCCAAAAGTTTATTTTGTAATCTGTTGAGTAATAAAGTATCTCTGCAACTTGGTTTTTTTTTAATTTTTTCATTATAAAAATTTTTAAAGGCATACGAAGGAAGAATAGTATGGCAAACCCCTGTGTACCCAGCTTCACCGTGACCAAGCTCACTTTCCTGGCCCACCTGGTATTATTTGGGCAAGAATCCAACACATCACATCACTTCACATAGAAATAGTACAGGATGTACCTCTAAAAAAGAAGCACTCTCTTTTGGGGAAAAGATAATCAAACTACAATATTACGCCTAAAAAACAAATAGTAATTTCTGAATAGCATCAAATATTTGAAGCATTTTAAGCAGGAGGATCATTATGCGATTTACTTTTACTGAAGCATCGTGGCTTCCCTGTGCAGCGTGGACCCAGGGACTGGGAGTGGAGGCAGGAAATTAGGGGGCTGTGTTAGAAATCCGGGGAGGCCTCGGAGGCTGGACCAGGGAAGTGGCAGAGGAAGGAAGGGAGAAAAATGCAGATGTCAGGTTTATTTGGAGATAGATGCCCGGACTTGGTGATGGATGGAATGTGGAGGATGAGACAGGGACATGCCAAGGATTGCCCTTAGGCTCTGTCTGGAGCATAAAGGAGAGTGGAAGTGCCAGTCGCTGAGATCAGGACCCTGGGTAAGCAGTGGGCGGAGCCTGCTACCCCATGCCCCTCCTCCCCCTTCTCCTTTACACCCATGCAGGCTTGCAGCACATCCTGGGGAGAGGAGGCCTGGTATAAATGCTGTGCAGGCTGAGGCTTTAGAACAGGGCAGCAGAGAAGCCGTACAGCTTTCCAGAAGGGCTGTGAACTGTCTGTGGGCAGGCCAGGGCTTTTTACTCACTGAGTGAGAACTTTGTGAGTTTGTGAGTTTTGTCTTATCAAGCCCCTAGGATGCCTCCACACCCTGGCCCTGAGCAGTCACCTCTGAAATATTTTCATGTCCTGAGGATGAAAGGAGAATGGTGTGTTTTTCAGAAATTAAGGCAATCGCACTGCTAAGATGCCCTGAAACTGGCGTAAATACTACAGAGAACATAGGAGAGGGATAGGACTATGCCAGGGGTGCTGCAAGCCCATATGCAATGCCTTTGAGTGAATTAGAAGAAAGTGTCTCTTCTGGCAGATGTAGCCCCCAGACTCATGACATGGAGCGTGGACAGTGTCCTTGTGAAAATGAAGAAAAGCTGTTCCTTTCCAGGGTGCTGCAGTCCCTTGTCCAGCTGCCCTTGGGCCGTGGAAGCAACCACCACAATCGTTCACAGTGGCACCAGACTTTGTCCTTACCTATAGTAGCTTTTAATCTGGCTGGTGAGACGAGGAGCACGTTGCAATAATTCTATCGTCTTAAACTTTTTCTTGAATTTATGTGTGTGTGCATCGAAAGGAGGGTCTTGGTCAGGAACTGGATGGATTCAGTAGATCAACATGGAACAGAATAGGCAGGAAGGACTCACAGAAATGACCAGATTTTGAACTGAAAATTTAGGGATGATCGGGAGAGGGAGATCAGCCCAGACGAGGGTATTCCCATCCCTTCTTCAGTGGGAAAAGGCAACACCGCGGTGTCCTGAAAGTCGAGGGAATAGCACAATCCAGAAAGGCCACAGTGGTCAGCCACAGCCAGTGCCACTGAAAGGCCCAGAGGAGACATTTCAGAAAAGTTTTTAGGAGCAGTGAGTCAAAAGCCAGATTTCAAGGGGTTAAGGAAAAGGGGTATATAAAGAAACAGAAGTAGAACTTATTTTTCATGAATTCAAGAAATTTGGCAGGAAAAGCCAATTGAGAATGAGATGGTAGTTGGAAGAGGCAAAAGGGTCAAGTGAAGCTTTTTCAAGTTGGGAATACCTGCTTCTATTTAAAGGTGTTATGAAAAATGTTCGTGCGAAGCAAAAGACTGAATATGAGAGGCACAAGTGCACAAAGGAGGAGAATCCCTCAGGACCTAGAAAGTTTATCTTCTCAGACTGGAGGGACACCTGATTTCTAAGCCTGGGAAGAGGAGACGATGGCTCTGGGGACCAGTGTGATAAGTGACAGTTCTTCAGAAGTGTATCCCTAATCATTTAAATCGAATATGAAGCGAGAGTGTATGAAAACAGCATGTCTCCAAATGTAACGTGCCTGCACGTTGCCCGGGGATCTTGTCAAAATACAAATTCTGATTCAGTAGGTCTGGGGTGAAGCCTGGGAATCTACGTTTCCGGCAAGTTCCCAGCTGACGCCCATGCTGCCCATCTTCAGGTACAATATCCAACCACGGAGAGTCTTAGGAAGTGGGAACAGGGAATGTGGAGAAAAAGAGATGATCAAAAACCCTAATCAAAGGAAAGTTCCTTGAGGAGAATGAACATCTCCAGAAGGAATGGGCTCACCGAGCACAAGGAATGAAAAAAGACCAACCCAGTGATACATCCCAGTAAAATTTCAGAACCAGGGCAGAAAGAAGTTCCCACTGGAGATAACTAACAGGTTATCTGCAGAGCCGTGAGAATAAAACTGGTATCATACATTTCATTAGATGTACAGAGGCGCGAATATATATAGTGTTCTCAGGAAAGGCTACTTTGAACCCACAGTTTCATATACCCAGCCAAACTATCACTCCAATGCGCTGCTACTTTGATGGGAAGCACAGCTCACCCAGCAAGAACCTTATGGGTTCTGTTTCTCATACTATCTTTCCAACAGATTATGGGCAGACTGGCAGTCTTAAATTCAGTAACAGTAATGAAGTCCAGGGATACAGATCTGATTTTCTGACTTAATCTAGAGGAAGTCAAGAGTTGAATGAAAAAGGGAAAAAATTAGGTAAGAAGCAGCTGATGGCAGAGACTAGAAGTGTTGAACTAGAAGTAGAGGCAGGATGGTGGGTGCTCCGTATTGAAGAGGCCTGCCTTCTACAGCCCAGAGAAGCAGGAGTGGGAAGGAGAGATGAGCCTGGTCTTTGGAATCATCTTTGGGGGAAATTCAGAGTTCCACAGGGAGGCAAACTCAAGCGGCAAAGACATTGCTTTAGGGTAAAGGAAGTGCATGCCCATAACGGAATGGAGTTCCGTGGAACCAGTAAAAAGCCAGGTTGCAGAGAGATCGATTTGCAGGGAATGAGGTGGGAACAAGACAGCAAGAGCAGCACAGCCCTGGAGAAGGCAGCTAATATCAATCAGGTTAAGGGAACCAGGGGGTTCCAGGGAACCCTTAAACTTTTGAAGTTTATAAGAATCAGGGAGATTTAGCCCTGAGTAGCGCATATGACAAAAGTAAAAGGAAAGGGAAAGGGATCCAACCTCCGTGTTCCCAACTGAATTTCCTGGTTATGTTGATGGGAGCAGCCCCCAGGAGGGCTTCGCTGGCCACGGGCAGACCCAATCGGGGCCGACCTCTGCCAAGACCTTTTATATGTTGGGGTCTAGCGGGGAGGGGAGACACCTGATGGGGCCATGAGCCCAAGCCAGCAAAGACAGGCATGGGGAGCAGGGGGTGTGAATGAAAGCAGAGGGAAGAGCAAAGCCAGAGATGTCTGTTAGGGCAGACAGCATGGGCCTGGAGTCTACAGGGCCCTAGGGCAAAGAAAGAGGTATTTTTGTTCCCTGGCTCACTTCTTATATTGCATAAATTCCTGCTGAGTGTGATTTCTAACCAGATAAAAGTCAGGTGATGGAAGCTAGGATCATCTCCCATCATTGAATTGCTACCCTTAGATGGCGATGGCTTCCGGCAAGTAGGGACGGGCAGGCTGGTACTTGTACCTACAAGATAATGGTATGACCAGATCCTAATGGGGTGCACGCTGTCAGAATCCGGGAGTCTAAGACATGGACGGGACCCCTTGACTTAGTTTTCTTCGAGAGCAAGAGTTGGCACACTTTTTCTGGAAAGAGCCGGATAGCTAATATTCAAAATCTCTCTGATGCCATACCTCGGCCCTCATCCGTGCTTGCATTTTCCCTCCTAAAAAAAATGCCTCCTCCATCTTATCCTAAAGCATGAGTAGACTTTGGTCTTAGAATGTAAATTGAATCATATTTTTTTTTAATTTTTTTGAATCATATTTTTTTAAAGATTTTATTTATTTATCTGATAGAGAGAGGGAGATCACAAGAGGGCAGAGCAGCAGGCAGAGGGAGAGGGGGAAGCAGGCTCCCCACTGAGCAGGGAGCTCGATTCCAGGACCCTGAGATCATGACCTGAGCTGAAGACAGAGGCTTAACCCGCTGAGCCACCTGGGTGCCCTATATTTTATTTTTTAAAGATTTATTTATATATTCCAGAGAGAGTGTGAGTGGGGGGAGGGCAGAGGGAAAAGGACAAGGACACTCCGTGCTAAGCGTGGGGCCTGATGTGGGGCTCGATCCCACAACTCTGAAATCATGACCTGAGCTGAAATCAAGAGTCGGCTGCCCAACCAACCGAGCCATCCAGGCACCCCTTGACTCACATTTTATATGTAGTGGCTTTTGAGAAGTCTGTAGTGTAAACTTTTTTTTCATAAAGCAAAGAATCCCTTTCAGAAACCAAGGAAGCAGGCCTAACTCCACAAGAGCACACCTTAAAATATGAATTGCATGGTTCATGAGAAGTACCCCCATGCCTAAAACCCATGCTACCTTTCAACTTAGTTCTGCAAAACCTTACTTCTTAAAAATTAAATGAATGCATGCATTTGTATATGTTACAGGTATTAGTCGGGGACTGGGTTAATCTTCAGGAAATAGTGAATGTTGGCTGTAAATATAAGTATCAGAAAATACACATTTGAGCTGTAAATAGCTTCATTTGTAAGGTCTAGGGAAGTAAAGACACAGTAATGAAATTGAAAGGCTGTTCACACTTCATAGACATTTTCCTGTTGTTTTGATTTCATGGAACATAGATCATCGCTTGATCCGATTTTGATTATTTTGTAGGCACAGAGCAAAACAGGCAAACATCCCTGCCTTCAAGGTGCTTACAATTGAGTGGGGAAAGATGGGTAATAAATCAACTAGCCAGGAACATCAGTAGTATATCGAATGAGGATAAAAGTGCCCAAGAGAAAACTGTAGGAAGGGAGAGGGAGAGAGAGTACGTGTGTGTGCGTGCGTGTGTGTACGTGCAGCCGGCGAGTCCGAGGGGGACATGCGGCAGGTCGAACTGGTAGAGTGATCTGGGAAGCAACCGCTCTGATGGGCCAGGCCTGCCAAGGCTTTACCCGCATTGACTGTTTTGAACGTCGCCCTCGGAGTGGGGATGTTTCTCCAAAACGATGCAGGAAGGATCACTGGCCAGCTACTATTTAAGCAGAGCTTCAGTGTAGGGGGACGAGTGAGCCACGTGGACATTTGGAAGAAGGGCATTTGGGGTCCAGGGATCAGCAAGTGCCAAGCCCCGAGGCAGGCCTGTCCCATGTGGGGCAGGGGTTTGGAAGAACCAGGCGAGTGTGGCTGACTCGGATGGTACCCAGTGAAAGGTACGTGGCCCTTTGTTGTGAGATCTTGCCTTTGATGGCTCTGAAAGGCAGATCCAGTTTCCTCTTGTACTGAGCAGATGAAGTAAACCGTGCTCAAGCTAGAGTTCATTACTCTGTGGTTTTGAATGGCCCTAAATGATTCTAAATCTTTGTCCAGTTTAAAGATCAATGTCCTGGCCACCCAGAGGCAGGCTTCTCCATGGTGCTCTCATTGTAGACACATTAAAGACATTCACGAGTAAAATGTGTGCCGGTTTCATTCCTGAAACTACCACAAAGTACACATTCTGCCCCAACCAACTTCCTCCTTCCTGGACCTTCCTAGGCTCTGTGTGTTTATAGCGCCCCCTCCTGGCTGGCATTAGCACCCGTGCTGCTGGACCAGATTGGGAGGCACCCCTCCCATGCCCAGCCAGGGGCTCAGGGTGGCTGAAGCTGGCCCAGATACAGAAGACGTCTATGTTTCCTCATGCGTTTGCTTTCTTCCCCAGCCTAGCCTACATTTAGCAGCTTTATTGTTTAAAAATGCTGTCTCCTGTGGTCTGTTAACCTCTATTCTCTCCAGCTTGCATCTGGCTGCCGACCAGCAAGCCGCTGCACATTTCCGCACCAGTATTGGTGGGTTTCTGCTCCATCTCTTCGTGTCTCCTTTCCTCCTGCCCTGGAGAATTGGTGGGCGCAAGCAGGAAGGAACATGGCAGATGGCACCCCAGATCCCAGGTCTTAGGGGTCGGGAGCTGCGTGGATGGTGGCTCTGACTTTGGTACAGAGGAGGTGAAGTTGCAGGCTGCCTCCCGGTCCTAACGTGCCAAGGACGTGCCTTGTCCTCTTAGGCTCTTCCTCCCAAGGGAGAAAACGTAAATTAGAACAGGGAATTGAGGATGGGGTCGAGCCTGGATTAGGGCTGCTGTGGACTAGACTGTGTCCAAAATCACATGCTGAAGCCCTCCCTTTCCCCCAATGTGATGATACTTGGAGATCCGGTCGTTGGGAGGTAACTGGGTTCAGAAGAGGTCATGAGAGTGGGGCCTTTAGAATTGGACAAGGGTCCTCCTAAGAAGAGAAGAGAGAGGGGCGCCTGGGTGGCTCAGTTGGTTAAATGTCTGCCTTCAGCTCAAGTCATGATTCCAGGGTCCTGGGATCAAGCCCCTCATTGAGCTCCCTGCTCAGTGGGGACCCTGCTTCTCCCTCTCCCACTCCTCCCCCTGCCCCCGCTCATACGTGCGCTCTCTCTCTCTCTCTCTCTCTTTCTCAAATAAATAAATAAAATCTTAAAAAAAAAAAAGGGAGAAGAGAGAGTTCTGGTCTCTCTCTCTGCCATGTGAGGACACCGCAAGAAAGCGGCCCTCCACCAGCCAGAAAGAGACCCTTCACTGAGAACTAAACCGGCAGCACCTTGATCTTGGACTTCGCAGCCTCCGGAACTGTGAGAAATAAATTTCTCTTGTGTGAGCCCCCAGTGTGTGGTGTTCTGTTAGGGTCGCCCGAGCTGACTCAGACGGGGACCCGGGCCTCTCTTTTTTCCGATGGAGATTAATAAACCGCTTCTAACTATTTGACTCCTCCGTTTTCTCCATCTTCAAAACGGAACAGAATGAAAAAAAAAAAGCATGCCATTAATTATTTACTGGAAGACGTGTTTCAAGGCAATTAGTTGTCTGACTTCCCTTCAGGTAGAGCAGGGATGGCCCTCCTGAGTCTCTGCTCTGGGGGTGGTGGGGGACTCTAGCCCAGCCCTTGCCCTTGGCAGCCCTGAGAGCGGCTTGGAACAGGATTCTGGAAAGGGTGGGGTTAGGAGGCCTGGGTGTGGGACACACTTGTGCCCTGAAACCCCATCGTTTAAAGACCACGTCCACCCTGACTCTCTCTGGCCACTCCGTCATTTTCCTTCCAGGCTGAGTTGGGTCCAACGCTTCCTCCCTCTTCTTGGTGCTCACTCTTCCCGCAAAATAACCACAGGGGTGGGCTTCTTGGCGGAAGGTCGCACCCAGTGCAACTTGGGAAGTGGGGCCCAGGGGGCGAGGGAGGAGGGAGGAGGTGTGGGTAGGGGGCAGACACAGCGCCTCTCCCTGTCCCTGTCCGCTGTCACTGCCGCCTGCCCGGTCCCCGCCAGCCGAGGGGGTGCCTGACCCTGACACTGAACGCTTTGTTCTCGTCGCTGTTACATTTGGATGGAAAGTAGAAAAAAATACACAATAATCATATCGAGAAGTTGATTCTGCCCCGCCTGCCCTTCGGTTGGTGTGTGTGAGACGCGGCAGAGGACGGGGTTGACGCCGAGGGACGCGGGGCTGGGGCGGATCTTGGCCTTCTGTGATGTCGAAGGGCTCCCTCTGACCATCCTGGGCTCCATCCGTCTCTGCCCCGGGCTGGCGCGGGGTTGGCCGCCCCTCCCATCAGAGCTCCCTGGCCAAGTTCTGCAGAAACGCTCTCCCCTTGACTCTCCGTGCAGAACGAGAGGCTAAGAAAGTGGTCTCACTTGGGATCCAGGGAAGGTTTTCTCAAGAGGAAGGTAACGTTTTAAACCCCCATCACCCGCTCGAAAGGGACCGGGAAAAGTGGGAAGAAGAGCAACACAGGTCTTTCCCTCTGCTTTGAAGAGAATTGTGTTACTCTTTGCCCCGGGGCACCCCCTCCAATTTACAGAGTGACATGTATGGAGGAGAGAGCCTTTTGGAGATAAAGCACCTTCTAGCAAGTGCTGGCTCTGGGGGTGGAGGGAGAAGCCCCAGACCCCGTCCCGAGTTCCCCAGGAGAGCTGAACGCACAGAATCAAATCGGAGGGGGCAGGGCGGCAAGGCGGAGGCAGACCGGAGCCTGGGAAAGCCGCGCAGCCCCTCCGATGGGGCACCCACTCTAACTGCACGGTCTGCAACCTCTCATTACGCCGCGGGCGGCGAGAGTGAGGTCATGGTGTCTGCAAGGGACTCTCCCAGTAACGAGCCCCTCTCAAAGGGCCAGGCTCCCTGCTCAGCGCCTCCTGGGCAAAGAAACTCCGGCGAGAAGCAAAATCAGATGCTTCCCTTCCTGGGGGGCTGTGTACAGGCCGAGGCCAGACAGGACCCTTTTCCACATCCCAGATGATCAGAGACAGAGATTGCTGGAATCGCTGCCGATAGGGTACCACACTCTCTGCCCTCTGCGGTGCATACAAGCCGGGAGACTTCCAACCCCGGAAAAAACCTCCCTGACCTCCGCCCCCGTTGATGCCCTGCCCTGGCCTTTGGGGAGTCAACCCCCAGAAGAAGGAACACAGGGCTGTTTGCCACCACGTGTCTCTTCTCACAGAGAGAGCAAACGCTGCCCAAAGCCCCGGGAGCTCCCGCAGAGTCTGGGACTGGGCACCAAGAAGGTGGAGCCCACCAAGGTTTCAGAGCACGGTGGCGATGTGAGCTCCCACGTTCTGAGAACCAGAGACAGCCTTCCTGCTGTCTCCAGGCTGGCTGAGGAGGAGTTCCAGCAAATCCGGCTCTCAGGCCCCCTCTGTGAGCGAGGAGTGTAACAGCACCTTGCTCACCAGCCCTGCTCACCAGCTGTGCTCCATGGTCTGCGAAGGGCCTGAGCTCCAGGTCCGGGAGCCAAGGACACGCACGAGCTGTGTGAGGCCTCGGCTGGGCAGCCCCAAGAAGCCGGCGGTGGCCTGACCACCAAGGGAAAGGAGGACGGGCCATCCTCAGGCCGCCCGTCCCAGAAGCCCTCCCCTCTACCAGTCAGCCAGCCAGAAGGGCTTCGGCCTGGGATGCAGCACAAGTCACCAGGAGGAAAAGTGGCAAAATGTTTGAATCAGGTGCTTGGAAGGGCTCTAAGGAAGGCAGGCTAGCTTCTCAGCCCTTTTCAGAAAACGCCCACAGTTCTTTTTACAAAGCAGGTGAAATGAGAATATAAAAGCAATGAAATGCTTGCGGGGGCTGTGTCCACACCTCAGTAATCCATAAGGGGCCGCCCTCAGGGGTGGTACAGGCCCTAAGAAAGGGGAGGCATTGGGGAGGCACCGGGACAGGTGAGACACTAGGGAGAGCGGGAAGAGTGACCTGGGAGAAGGTGGACGGTCTCGAGGGCTCTTGGCTCCCCAGCAGAAACCCCAAGCAGGCAGGACAAGGTTGTCCATGTGGCTCAGCAGGCTCCAGGCCAAGAAGCACCATCTTTGCTTGGGGGCCCATGAAAACATTCTCATTTCTTTTAATATCAGCATACATAAATCAACTTTTAGGTTGAAAAAAATGTTTTAATATGTAACATTAATATGTTTGTCTTTATGCCAGCAGTCTTAAAATATTTTTACATATATATATACATAGTCTTTTTTTTTTTTTTTTTTTTTTTTTTTTTTTTTTTTTTTGATGGAGAAAGGAGTCCACCGAGGCAAAGCTGTCTGGTGCCCAGGAAACTTTATCTGGGTCCTGCAAACACTAACCGGCTTCTTCCATGGTGGATGCTGGTCCACTCACTCCTCTGGGCCACAAGGGAGGAAACCTCCCACCCCTCTTCTCTGTAGCTCCCTCACCAATTTTCCGTTCTTCTACCCTTAGCAAACAGAGCTCAAAAGAAAAAAAAAGAAGGAACAAAGAATGCATACGCCTTGGCACCAACTTCACTTTCTCAGCCATCCCTAAGCCCCAGGCCTCTCTTTTGTCTTGCTCTCGGCCCTGAGCGTTTCCAGACTCTCGAAAGCCTGACCTGGGAGGGAAACTGGAATCGAGCCGTTGACCGACGCCCCCCCCACCCCCAGCACACCCTCCAAGCGTATCACGGGCAGGGTGGTGGGGGTCCGGGCTGTGGGAGAGACCGGGAATCCCAGACGAGGCCTGCCAGAGGGGAGGGGTGCGCGGCCGGGGCTGGAGGGGAAGGCTGGCCGAGAGCACGGGGG